>CP130734.1:42142818-42174500 GCA_030553155.1 Nippostrongylus brasiliensis
GAAGAGGACGATGATCTTTTGAAACCTCTGGAGCTCCGAAGATTCCAGAGATGAGGTGGTGGAGAAACGAACGCAAGAAAATAGCTATGTTCGGAAAACCGGTTCTTGAGCAGTACATAGAGCACTCGAAACGAACCGGACGACAAGTACAGGGTGGCGAATAAATACGTGCGCGTGAAATTCGGTTCGATTTTGGCTATTTTACGAAACATTTGAGCGTACTTTTTTCTTCTCAAAATATTCGCATGACTTTACGTATTGGTGGATTTGTTCTTCAAACTGTAGCGAGGCACTATTCAAGCTACAACGTAATTGCGCAGGAATCTCAGAGCGGCGCGGCGGGCTCGCTGATCTTTTCGAGGCTCTGAGTTCCTCAAAGAAACGTGTAGACTGACAAGAAGACTGACAAGCAGTAAGTATGGGAGGACGTACTCCACTCAATCCACGAAGGTAACGGAAGCTGACGGTGAACACACTAGTGGGATATGGGATTATTAAAAAGAGAACGGACCGACATGATGATGTTAGCTGGAATAAGATGTCCAAGCAGCTCCACTTTTTTTGCAAATCGGTTCAATTGATAACCGAAGGAGAGCTTGGGCTTTGTAGTTATCATACGTAGAAGGCACAAGACCTTACGCACCAAACGGAGAAAAATTTGGATAAAAAATGCAAAAAATTGCGACATTTAGTCAGGGTGCGCCGCGGCAAGGGCGTCCTTTGGTTTTAGGTTAAAAATTGTACCGATGAAGTGCTTAGAAACTTTCACAATTGCCACCGTCTCATTAGCCCAACCCTCATGTGCAATTACAATCAAAGAGCTAATGCAAAAAGTGAGCTTCGCAAATCCTTCATGTTTTAGAACACTATCGGTGCTCTAGTCAGGATTGTTTTTTATCTTCATTTTTATGTTTTATTTTATCGATTAAAAAGATATTAAATCATGCTAAGGTCTATCAGTATTATTTTCACAGGAAAGCTACAGTGCTCGAAAAACAGAAACGTGCCGAATAGTTCCCTCAACGAAGTTGCCCTCCGCTTCATGGAGCAAAAATAAAAATGCCGTTTTTTGACCGAAATCAGCTCTTCTCCGACGAAAGGTTTATGGCCTTCGAAGAGCCTGCTCTTAAAACTGTTTCAGCTCCGCACCACCTATGCGATAAATGAAGGAATGAGTGCCGATATCAAAGCTCATGGCAGCTACTTCAAGAGCTTTCCTTAATTATTGAATTTTATGTCCTCCTTCTATATGTATATAATCATATTTGTTTTGATATTCGTTGGCAAAAAAGAAACTTATAACACTTTTTACGGCGCACGTACTTATTCGCCACCCTGCACTTGCATGTTTCGCCAAACCCTATAGTACTCAAATGACAGCTGTAGCGCTTCTCGGAGGAACAAGGGATTTAGCGACTTGGTCAACTGCAGGTCTGTGCTCCCTCAGCGGAACTAAAAATTCCTCCTTTTTAAGAAAATCTTTGAGAAATTCAAAACTGTCGCCTCGACTGAACTACTTTCAAACCAAATTGATAGTTCGGATCGTGCGTTGTCTGAGTGTCATTTTGTGAGCTTAATAGCACATTTCCTTAGCGAACCAGCTGTAGTAGGTGACCCAGTTATGGGCGGTTTTCTTTGAAGCCGCGCTAATTGTTTTACGCCCACCCGAACCCTGCCACTGGAGTACCCTAGTGACACCTTGTCCAAAGCAAATTGCAAACTGGGGAAATTCCAAATTTGCTCATCAGATTTGACGTCGGAACGTCATTATCATCACTCTGATACCAAACATGTCCTCAGCAGGAACTCCACTGGGACTATTCGCTCGATAAAAAAGTGGAGTTTTCCTGTTTTCGACGACACTTTCCAGGAACACTTTTCCAGATAGAACACGAAGACTTAGTTTTTCTCAGTAAATGATGGTTGTCTTACTCAAACCCAAATGAAAATTCAACGACACACGTGTTTTTTGAAGATTTGCTGCCTCAAACTTCACAATACACAACATTCTCGCTTCTGCTATGCGATTCTTCTCATTTCTGGCGAGCTGTAATGCGAACGCGGAGAAAGGCGAAGGTGTAGCTCTTTGGGTGTCAGCAGAACACATTACTGCCTTCATGTGTAGCGGAAGATTTACATCAAGTTTCACTTTTACAGCGCTAACCAGCGCAAAACCGTGAATCCGACGGTCTATAGCTTTCATATGTTTGTTGAATTTATTTTTTCATGCCTGTATAGCTGTTCATATGGTGAACGCGACTCAAACTCTAGCCATCGTGCTCGCCAGTCGGCGGTGAGCCGATGTTCGGTGAACCCGATCTCCGTCGACACCGCTGCAATATCCAGTGGGGGTAATTAGCACGTGATGCGACTGAAAGGCCCCTTCCTTCCCTTGGAGTCCTTTGACGTCCATTAATGGCTGTCGTAAACCAGAAGCCATTCCTTGTAGCTCTCACTTACAGCGATTGAAAAAACATTCAAATGGAAATCCAAACGGCGTATACCGAAGGAAAATGACATTGTCGAAAGTTTTTGAACTCATTTCTTTCTGAAAGTTGAAGCTCACCAGATAAGGGTAAAAAATTAGGCCTGAGTAATTCGAATAGAAGGTACGCTGTTTAGGGGAATTGAGAAATTGTATAAGAATTATAAACGTGCCTCATGTAGCTGAGATCGTGTAGCTGAGTTCATGTAGCTGACTTAATTTGGGGGCAAATTACACGAAATGCGTGATACTAGAAATTGCCTCATTAGGTCGTTATCAAGTACTGTGCGCTATTCTGCTGAAAAATTTTGAAATCATACCTTTGCCTAACTCTATGTTCCCAATACAGATCGTCAAAAATGGGAAAGTCGTGTATCGTACGTAAAGATGTTACGTATACTGCAGATTTAGGCTGAAAATCTCAATAAAACTCAGTAGGTTGTCTGACATTCAATAATAAAAGCTAAGTCTAACCGGAAACGTGATCTTGAAAAGTGTCTTCAAAGTTTGGAAAATTCCACTTTTTCCATCAAGTGGAAAAATCCTGTGGGTTTCCTGTTGAGGACATGTTTGGTATCAGAGTGATGATAATGACGTGCTGAAAGCAAATTTGATGAGCAAATTTGGAATTTCCACAGTTTGCAATCTGCTGCAATTTTGTCGCGGTTTGGGGATAGAAGCGCGTTTGGGACGAGTATGACCAACAGAGTACGCACGGAGGACCAATGTTCGTGGCCCATACTTACCGTAATCAACCCAAATCCATCCCAAATTCAAAAACTAATGTCAGATTTGTGAATAAACCTCGTAGACAAAGTTTGGGCTAAATCGGTGATTCTGACCTAACCAGCATTACTAGTGTCAAGTGAGTAGTTGTATGGAGGTCCACATGCCAAGTGAGTAGTTGTATGGAGGTCCACATGCCAAGAGTATTCTTTGTTCTATTGTTCCACTTTTTCGACTCTAACGAACAGAGACTCTATTTTGGATGAGTTTCTTTTCATATTCAAGGAAAATTACTTGGGCAGCTGACAAATCCACAATTCACAAATCTAACATCTGCTTTTCCCGTTATGTCTGACGTGCGCTTGCTAGGGCTCGTAGTCAAAGTAGGGTGATTTGGTCGAAACCACCGATTGATCCCAATCTTTGTCTACGGGGGTTATTCGGGACGCACATAGCGAATCTGACATTAGTTTCCGAATTTGGGATGGATTTGGCTTGGTGACGGTAAGTATGGGCCACGAACATAGTAGATTTGGTTCTCCGTGCGTACTCTGTTGGTCATACTCGTCCCAAACGCGATTCTATCTCTGAGCTGCGGCAAAATTGCAGAAGGAACGTAATTTGGAATCTAGCGCATGAAGACAAAACAAAAGTCGCCCGGAGGAACTGATCCACGCCCATCAGATTTCGATTCCACAGCACTATCCACTCGGCCACCTCATCGCGCTGCCCAGTATACTCGGCCCGGTACTCCCGCTGGCGGGGAGCCTACGTGTGGGGGCAGTGCAAAATTTCGCCGGCCATTTTCAGATCAACCAGGTGACGACGGCACCTGGTGGACACACCATTGCATTCGTCGTGCAAAGCCCTACACGCTCATATGGGTTTCGTTATGAATCGTCACCGATCGCTCACAAGCTTCCCTTGTCAGTCTTGAGCTCCTGGTGGGGTGGCCATAACGTCCTCGATCGCAGGCTCTTGAGCGCCACTTCCTTGCATTCGAACATCGAACCATCTTGTGATCGTGACAGTTTTCCTCCATTAGCCGATCTGTCACATGGGTCTGACGCTGGCACCGACACCCTTTTCAGCTATTTCCAAGCTAGGCAAGGGTTTCTGCCTGGAACAGGATTGAATCATGATCATTGAGATCTTGAGCCTAAGCCCTTAACTAACAACAGGCGCGTGCAGCACGCGTTTTGGGACACAAGTTAAGAGCGGTATTGTAGCAATAAGTAATCGTGTATGAGGGATTTGATCGGTGCTGATCAAGAAAATAACTGCGAGGTCAAATTTTTCTACAGGAACCCGTTCTACGTGATCTTCCAGTAAATAGTGTTCGGAAGAACACATTTTTTAACGATTCTACCACTCTTGAAGGAGCGATTGAGTACAGCCGCAATAACAAAACAACATCGCTACGTTGATGTTGCGTACATTTTGCGCAGTAGGAAACTACCTAACATCCTGCATCAGAAGTCGTAAAGGAGGTTTTCTTCAATTTCCTCCCACGTTATTAGCAACTCGGAAAAGTGGTTGCCCTGGAGCACACCTTTGAGCTCGCTCTAGGGCTTAAACTTCTGTTGTCTGCTCCCCCCCCCCCAGAACCCCACCAACACAGCACCGTTTTGGCATCTAATCTGCGAGAAATACTGATTATAAGGATGCCTGATAGCCACAGTCTGGTCAACTGCAGTCGCAATTATTAAAATTTTCTGAGTAGCATCGATTTTAATTTGGTGATGCTCTAGACGTTTGTAGACATAAGTAATTGCGGGGTTGAAAATATCTCTTCATGTTTTCCGGTGGTCATGACCATTGTTACGAATGTCACCCTCTAGAATGTGCGATCATCTCAGTAAAGCTGTAAAATAAATCCAGGCACACTGAAGAAGTGACTGTTAGGACTGGTTGAGGGAACGATAACATCAGTTTATGAAAAACCTATGATGTTTATAGTCGAGGTGAAAAATGATCTCATTGGTAACATTCAGTAGTTCGTTAGTTCTTTTGCAGGTCGCTCCCCGACTATATACACTCAAGATGCAAGATTCCGGAAATCGCACAATGGTAAGTTTTCCAGCTCCTGATCATTTCATGCGCCACGAACGATCTCAGTAAATGACAATGTGACGCGGGGACACATTGATAGAGAGCGATTAAATAGGGGAAGTTACAATTCTCTATTCGTGCTTGTGATGCTTGTGGCTCACTTTTCAATTGTCCAACATTCAGCTGCCGGAGACCAAAGGAGTTCAACGTTTTTTGAGTCTAAGGCAAAACGTCCTGGGTCTCTTTCCCATCGTTTCGGAAATTTGCGAGCATGTATTATACATAGCATTGGAGCACACTGGATTCGACATGGCACCAGTTTCGATAAAACCATCCTTGGAATTAATCTGACATCCTACTACTTCTTCTCTAGAAGAATTCCGTTGGCATAAACTCTCACGATAAGTGCAGTCCCACTGGAATCGCACTTAAAACTGCAGACGAAACTTGATAGAGTAACATTATTTAGGGTGTCATCGTTGACTTCTTTGCAGGTAGGAAATTTGATCAGGGTTCAGAAATGATCAACTACCCCGTTTTCCTAAAATGCACAAATCCACATTCTCAAAAACAAACAGAGAAAATTGGAAAGCCAACGATAAAACCCTCCTTGGAATTAATCTGACACCCTAATTCTTCTTCTTTAGAAGAATTCCGCTGGCATCAAGCGGCCTCTGGAGATGGAGGACCTATACCGGTTATTTTGGGCTTAATGTACAGTTCAACTGTGTAGTTAAACCAAAGGGCCGCAGTTGATAAAACATTGGAATATAAAACAAATGTGAAAAATTTTTCTTGATGAAAAATGTCGTTCCTTTTCCGGTATGTATGCTTATTACGTGAGTGTTGAGACTGTTTTGAGAGCAGCAAACGGAACTGGGCTGCGTTGGTGGACGAGTAGGACCTTGTTGGCCATACTGCTCTTTAACAGCGCTCACCTGTGAATTCAACTTCCATGAGACACATAGTCCTTGAGGTCGTAGAGTATTATGCTATTCCCACCACAATCGTATTATCACTTATTAGCCTCTATAACTGTACAATTTGTTTGTCACAAATAAATCTTACAATTGCGTTCTATTCTTGGTTATAAAAGTCTTGGTATTGAAACGAAAGCATCGTATCTGTAACCCTTTGGAGAGCAGATATTTGTAGGTATCGAAATCTTCTTCCGAGGAAGGTGTACGCACTTGCTCTTTACAGTGAGCAGCAATAATTGCAATAAATTGAAGCAACAACTTTTAGGGCTCATCAATCCTTAAAACATGAGGGAGCGATTCAACCTCCACATAAAGTTTGAAATTTCACAGGTAAGGTTGATATCAAACTCACATCCCTTCAAGCTTCTTCTACTAAAATAGTAAACTTTTCAATTTTGGTACACAGAGAAGCAAAGCCTCCTGAGCCTCCTGAGGGCTCCTCAGGTTGTCTCTTTTCCATATTCGGTCCAAATGAATTTATGCGGAATCAGTAAGAATACACCGTAAATGATACTTTAATGGTAAAACTGATGACGGATTGTTACTTTCACAGAGTGTTCAATGTTCTTTCACTGCAGTCGAGAATATTACCAAAATTACACCCTCTGTTGAGGACAGCCTGCTGACTTATGCCCACTTCACAGCGAAAGCATCAAATGAATGCCCTTTACATTTTTTGCAGCTCACGAGCTAACCTAATAATCAGTTAACGTTGTTCACCCTGCTGAACAAATTACTATCCATGCCTTGTGCAAAGGAAATATAAATTAAGATGGGGTTAGACACCCAAATTGCTTGGGAAGTAACATAGAGAAGAGTAATTTCCAATTTTTCCAATTTCCAATTTCCAGGACATTATTTACCTGATAAAGTAGGAGTTTGATCCTTCATGATCGGTTCACGTGTGCTCAGTTTTCGGATTCTCCATCGAGTATACAGCCTGGTTTTCAATGATGTGAAGTGACAGTATGAGTCAACAAAAAAATTTATCATTCTCGGATCTGAGCTTCAATCGCTGTCTGCCTTCTTGTTAAACCGTTCTCAGCGACCGTTTACGTAATTGCATCTAGAAAACTAGGTTCCGCACATAGATGGGGTTTTGGACCCACTATGGTTACCTTTCATTCCAGCAGACTTGGGAAAGTTTGGCGCCTCCATAAAGCCAGACCTGTCTGATTACGCTGATTGGCATTCTGTGCATAAATCTGTGCAGTTGTCTGCCATTTGCCTTGATCACGTAGGCGTGTTGGCGAACCCTGAGTTGAAAACTGAATCATCACTACCGTCCACTCTGTTACACCGTCTTTCACATTCAAATTTGGAAATTCGCAGTATCTAGACGAAAAGAAGTGAAAAGAAAGAAACAAGCGCAGAGTTCAGTCGAGGACTGTAGTAAACACTTTTCGACATTAACTCGAGCACACTTCTTGTCCGTACGAGCACATCAGCCTAACATTTCTACGTCATTGCGAAATCTGATTAAACAGAATAAATGGCACTATTGTACTTAATGTACCGCACTAAATCTCGCTCAAATCACATCTACTAGGGGTATTCGGCTATGAGAAGAACGAGTGAGTGATACTCGTTAAGTGCGGAAACGCTTAATTAACCCGCTATGTTGAGCTGCAAGCGCCAAAAACTCTGCGAAATAGTGCGCGGCGAGAGGGACCTAAGCGCCGCACTGGAGTTCAACTGCGCAAGTACCGTTTAGTTTTATATCACTGTTGTTGTTCTCGTTATCCTTTGCAAGTTCTCTGAATAAATAAAGAAGAACATAGTGGTATGCCAATGGAAACTCTCCGATCAGTAGGAGCGAACTAAACGCGGACTGGCGGACGGCTAAATCAGCAACGGGGCCAGAGAGAGGCGAAATAGTGTGTATCTTGAGTAGAGTCAGAACCTGCGTCTCCTCCCGCCGCGCACTATTTCGCGGGTATTTTGGCGATTACAGTTCAACATAGCGAGCTTATTAAGCATTAACGCACTGAACGAATATCAGATTCGTTTTTCTCATAGCCGAATACTCCTAACAGATGTGTTTTGAACGAGATTTAGTGCGGTACATTAAGTACAATAGTGTACAGCGGTACATTAAGTACAATAGTGTTAAGTACAATAAATAGATATATACATTACACACATCACTTCACAACTAATAGAAGTCCGATAGTACTGAACAGTTATACGTCACTGTAACCTGTATCACCTGTCACCTATCGTCCCGTTGATCATCGATTTGCTCGAGCGGGCGCCAGTAACGTCTCCATTCGTCCCTGTCGCGTACCATAGTAGACCAGTGGGTCCTGCTCGCTCGAGGAACACGAAGAGCATCAAATCGATCGTTCAGGGTTTTGACGAAGAAGTCCGACCAGCGCAAAGGTGGGCGACCTGGCGTTCTTCTGACGTCCCGTGGAATCCAGTCAGTAACGGCTCTCGTCCAACGGTCGTCACGAAATCGCATTACGTGTCCGGCCCACCTAATCTTCGACAACTTGGCCCATGCGACTGCGTCTCTGATCTTCGACTGTCGACGTAGCTCGGAGCTCCGTATGCCGTCTCTCGCCTGGATGAATCGAGTTACCCCGAGCATCCTTCTCTCTATACTTCGTTGCGCGACGCGAATCGCATGTTCATCCTGCTTGCGTAACGCCCAGGATTCTGATTCAACGCAGGAAGAATCGTAGAGTCGAAGAGATGGGCGCGGAGTCGGGCGTTCTTCATCTTCCTCACTACTTCTTCAACACTCTTGAATGCGCCCCAAGCCGCTCGCTTCCTCCTGCCCAGCTCTGGACTCAAGTCGTTGGTCATGTTGACTTCCCGACCCAAATACACCTAGCTGGAGCATTCAGAGATATTCGTTCCGTTGAAAATTTTTCATGAACATCGTCTCCGTCAAGTTCAGCTGCAAGCCGATCTTCCCAAACGCATGATCAAAGTCAGCATGATCAAAGTCGGCCAGCATGCGTTCTGCCTGGGTGATAGATGGTGTTATGAGTACGATATCATCCGCAATACGAAGATGGTGTAACTGCCGGCCGTCGATCTTCACTACCATGTCGTCCCATTCTAGTGTCCGCATGATGTTCTCGAGGGAGGCGTTGAACAGCTTCGGTGATATGGTATCACCTTGGCGTACACCCCTCTTCACGTTGATGCGGATGTTGTTGTAGAATGGTGTGATCACGGTCGTGAATCCTTTGTAGGGCTCACTGAGGATCTTCACGTACTGAGTGGAAACGCCTTGTTTGCACAAAGCCTCAATCACCGCTTCCGTTTCAACAGAGTCGAAGGCCTTCTTGGGGTCGATGAATGTGAGGCATAACGGCGTCTTGTACTCACGAGGCACCTTAGTGAGCCTGATCACGGTGTGGATGTGATCGATTGTGCTGAACCCTCTTCGAAACCCAGCTTGCTCGCACGGCTGTCCTTCGTCTATCGTTCGGTCGATCCTATTCAGAATGACACGTGTGAATATTTTGTAGACTACAGACAGCAGGCAGATAGAGCGATAGTTGCCGATGTCGTGCGGATCTCCCTTCTTATACAGCAACACAGTACAGCTAGTTTTCCATATTGCTGGTACTTTGCAGTCCGACAGGTATCGTGTGAAGAGCCTAGCCAGGGTGTTGATGAGGACTGGCGGCAGGGTCTTCAGATGTTCGGATCGGATCCTGTCGAGACCGGGAGCTGTGCGGTTCTTCATCGATGAAATCACATGACGAATCTCGGAAGGGAGGACCGCAGGGATGACATGTCCATCGTTCGGGATTGGGTATTCGGGAAGATGGACGTGGCTATCGAAGAGATCGGAGTAGAAATCATGGATGACCTTCTCTATAGCCCTTATGGAGGACGTGAGGGTTCCATCCGGGCGCAGAACAGCTGTCATCGTGGTCTTGTAGTTGATTAAGCCTCGACGAGCGTTGCGTATGCTCTTGCACGCATCAGCCGCATCAACTAGCGCAGCTACTCTTCTCTCTTTAAGGTTTTCCTTTATCGCTTCTCTATACAACTTTGCGAGTTCGGACGTTTGCAGGTAGTCGCCTTCGGTTCTTGCCACTCCGCGTTGGCGAATCAGCTCGAGAGTTTCGTAGGAAAGGCGTTTCCTGGTATTCTTGGGGCTCTCGGCTACTTGAACACAGTCACGTATGTGAGCAATGACCCTGTTGTATTCCTCGTCGATGTTGTCCTCAGCGGAATCTTTCCAGCAGCTAGCCTAGAGGTCCCAGTTTACAAGTGTTCTAGGGCCTCTCTTCTTGAATTTCATGGCTTTCTCTTGCCTCCGTGGGAGATGGAAGCTTGCACGAAGGAGACGGTGGTCGGATCCTGTGAAGAATTTCGGAACAACAGCGACATCGGTTAGGCAAAACCTTCGATTGATAATAACGTGGTCAATTTCGTTGTGATGCAGTCCACCTGGAGACTCCCAAGTCCAGTCCGACCTTCTCGACCCGATCTTCGCGTTGAAATCTCCGACGATGACCTTATAGAAGGTGAGGTGACCTTCCTTGTAGAGCTTCTCTAACTCCATGTAGAATGCCTCGACTTCTTCGTCATCGTAGTCCGATGTTGGTGCGTAGACTACGACTAAGACCGTCAACGCCGGCATTGATCCACGTCGTATCAGCCGTAAACGTCCGATTCGGTTTGTAAGTTGTTCGAACGAATCGATGTTCTTGGCCAAGTTCGTGTTGACGAGGACACCGATATCACCAACGCCTCTGCTGTCGCATGTTCCGAGAAACAGTTCTTCTCCACTGTCGAACACGGCGTGTAGTGGGCGGTGTCTTCTCGTCTCGGTCAGTCCGATGACGCTTTAATTGATCTTCCTGGCTTGCATCATCAGGTCTTCGACAGACGCATCCGATGCAAGCGTTCGCGCGTTGTAAGTACAGATCATCATCCTAGTCCTTCTTCTTTTTGGCAGCCTGTCTAGGCCCTGAGATTTTCGCAGCCTCTCCGTACTCGCCCTTCCCAACGCTGCCGTATTGGGTGCTCTTTCGGGGTCAGGGGAGTGAGGCTCTTTGTTGTTACTGTTTTCGGCATATGAGGGGAGGTTCAGGGTCGCCTCTCTTGTACTTCTGTGTCTACCGAATGCGAGTTTTTAGGCCTCACAGTTAGCCTCCGGGAGGAGGTGTCACCATCTGGCACAGTAGAATCAGCTTGCTCGACACTGATTCCGCCCGCGTCTCACGGCAAGTATAAGGTGGCTTTGGTCCGCGATTAATCCCCTATCCGCCACCTGGGGTCGCGCCACGTAGCCTCGCCACCAACCGGCTGGGGATCCTTCTTGAGGGAGAACCTTCAAAGAAGAAGATCCGTGGACGTTGCAGTTATAAATAGTGGTATATTCGCCTAACTCCAGTGGGGAAACCTTAGTTTAAGTTAGAAAAAACTCTTCGCTGCGAAGTTTAAATAGAGTTTCTTCACTAGTTTCTCAAGAATTGTCTCGCTGGATGTGGATTTAATGGAGTGACTTCTGAGCAGCATCAACTCGCATTATATGAAATTTGAGACCTTCCTTCGTTTCCACGTAATTGCTCCGTAGCGCGAAACGATTTGGAGATCCGATCACCAATATCAGTTGCATCTCCTAACCTTATTCATCTTAATAAGGCCCACGTGATGTAGTGGTAAGAGGCGCCACTGGCACCCGAACGGTCGAGTGATCGATCCCAGCACTGCCTAACCATGCCTTCCATCCCTCCGTGGGTCGGGTAAATCGGTACCAGACTTGCCTGGGAAGGTAAATACACTGACTTTGTACGCGGACGGCCCCGCAAGTCATTGTACAGGCCAAGTACGCATTCACCACGCCTTTATGATCCTGAATTGAACACGAATGCGGCGGCACGTTACTATAAAATGGTAGAGTATTTGCGGAATTTAGTTGAAATATGCAAACAAACCGGATTTTAAAATTGAATTGCTGTCCTTCCTTGAAAGGATTTCCCACTCTTTGCTCTTTGCCCCACACACCGGCCTGAATTGCACAGCTGGATCTTTCTATACGGTGCGATTTCATACATAGATCTTAGGAAAAATAGAATTAAACATCGATCCGACAGCAAATACAACGACTCAGGTGATGTAGAGACGTCCATGCCATTTTCAGTGCTTTACAGTGCAGCGTTGTAGTAAGCATGAGAAGCAAATCTAAAGGCCCTTCACACTTTACTGCGGCAGCATTAAAGAAGCGGCAGCACTACTGCAGCGCTGTGCCAGCAACATCCTTTCCGGCGCTAGTGTAAATCCTTTACCTCACTTTTTTGCTTAAGAATAAGCCTATAGAGGGTAATCGGCTATGGGAAGAATGAATCTGATACTCGTTTAGTGCGGAATTGTCTAACAAGCCCGCTATGTTGAGCTGTAGTCGCCAAAAGCCCTGCGAAATAGTGAGCGGCGGCGAAAAGCGCAGGCTCTGATTCTCTTCACATACTATTTCGCCGCCACTGGTGCATACAGTGAACGTCGAAAAGGGGAGATCTGAATAGATGAGTGCATTACCCAGCAAGCCTTATACGGTAGACCTCTAACAATGGTAACTCGTTAAATAAATTCAACAATTGAACAATCTCCAAGGCGGGGCTTACGCTTATTGAAGGACCTATGCCTAAGCCGAGCCTTGGAGATCAATTACACATGTACCGTTTAATTTTATATCACTGTTGTAGTTGTCTTTATCCTTTGCAAGTTCTGTGAATGAAGAAGAAGAAGAAGAAGAAAAATAGTGGTGCTGTCCGTGCCTCCACGAGGTGCCACTGGAAATTCTCCGATTAGTCGGAGCGAGCTAAACGCGGACTAGCAGACGGCAAAATCAGGAACGGTGTCAGAGAGAACCGAAATACTGTGTGTCACGAAGAGAGTCAAAACCTGCGTCTCTTGCCGCTGCGAAATATTTCGCATGGACTTTTCACGATTGCGGATCAACATCGTGGGTTTATTAACACGTTGACGACAGTGTGGCGCAATGCTGCGCCACGCTCAAGCGGCCGCGTGGGAGCGTGTTTCGCAATGCTGCGCCACAGCGTTGTATCGTATTTTTCTCGATACATTTCAGAATTTCGAAGGATGTTTTTGTGCCACTATTCAGTAGACCATTGCACATTGATATAGGAAGCATGGTCCATGAAAAAGATTCTTAGCTTCTGATTTACTGGAATTTTTGATTGTGCACTAGTTTTCTTTACGAGTAAAAACAAATAATGGTTATTGCAAGAAACAAATAAATATATATATATATATATATATATATATATATATATATATATATATATATATATATATATATATATATATATATATATATATATATATATATATATATATATATATATATATATATATATATATATATATATATATATCAGCAAACAAATACTGGTTACTGTAACAAACACATAACTGTAATAATACAATCAAATATTGATTATTAGAATAAGCAAATACATGAGCAGCTGACGATTCATACGTTCGGAAGCAACTCCTCCATGGAGAAGACTTGCGGAACGACATTAATAGAGATCGAAGACAGAAAAGGCAAACATCACAACTTCAAAGTTGCCAAAATCGACTTCATCGCAGGAGAAGTCCACAGAAGTCCCCTTGATGAAGCCGATCGCACCTATCTCGCTCAGCACGACATCAGCCTCTCAGTATGTCCGCGAGAACAAACTATAACTCCACGCGTCCTTCTAGGATGCGGCGATCTCTTCACTCTGTTCGAGAATGGTCTCAGCTGCACACACGACCTGCCATCAGGACTCAAAGTGCTTCATTCGAGGCTCGGCTACCTTGTTGCTGGACGAAACAACAAGACGCCAGCACAACCTTCTGCCCACCTTCATACGATTCACTCCACTCCACCTCAAGACTCCGACGACGACTGCAGCCGATAGGACAGGTACTGGAGCTTGGACTCAGCAGGAATTGAGGAATACACGGGACCACAGTCTCTGGAGATGGAGGAGGAAAATCGGAAGATCTGGGATCAATTTCGAGCCACAGTGGAACGCCACGATGATGGCTACTACGTCAGGCTACCGTGGAAGGGGGCGACGAATGACCTTCCAGACAATCGCACTATCGCGTACAACAGACTGCGAAGTGTACTGGCGAAACTCAAGGATCAGCCACATCTCCTTTCGCAGTACCACAATACCTTTCAAGAGCAACTTTCCAAGGGTATCATTGAGGAGGTCGACGAAAGTGCTGAACCAGATGGCCAAGTCGTCCACTACCTCGCTCACCAAGCTGTCGTAACTCCCCACAAGGACACGACCAAGCTACGAGTCGTCTTTGACGGATCCGCACATCACAAGAATGCACCATGCCTCAACGACAAGCTTCACCAGGGGCCGGTCATTCTGCCGTCATTGCTCGACATGCTCAACAGATTCCGTATTGGGAACATCGCGATCATCAGCGACGTGGAAAAGGCTTTTCTACAGGCTCACCTTCAGACGATCGATCGCGACGCAACGCGCTGTTTATGGATACGAGACATAGAACAGCCGCTCACAAAGGCCAACATGATAACGTACCGCTTCACGCGAGTCACGTTTGGCCTGAATTGCTCACCATTCCTGTTGGGAGCGACCATCATGGAGCACCTCAATAAGACTCCAGACCGAGAAATGGCAGAACGCATCAGGGACAATGTCTACGTCGACAACCTCGTCCTTACGGCCGACACACCCCAAGAAGCAGTGGAACGATGCGTCAAAGCCAGACAAATTTTTGCAGAAATCAATATGAACCTGCGCGAATTCAGAACCAACTCGGAGGAAGCCAATAATATGCTTCCAGAAGAATGCTTAGGAAAGTCTACGACACCTAAGGTTCTAGGAATCCACTGGAACTACGAAAACGATACGGTCAACATCGCCTGCAACTACCCCGAAAAGACCGTCACTACCAAACGCACAGTTTCCGAACAAGTTGCCGCAGTATTTGATCCACTTGGATGGATGACACCTCTGACGCTAAAGCCGAAACTGTTCCTACAGAATCTGTGGAAGCACCAGTACACGTGGGACCAGGAGCTATCAGAGAAACACAAGGACCAGTGGAACAGCATTCTCAAGGCTGCACATGGTTTCGAAAAACATCTTCCAAGGAAGGTTACGGATGGATCGAACTCCACATCCATCGAACTCGTCACCTTCACGGATGCCAGCAAGAACGCCATGGCAGCATGCGTCTACCTTGTCCACGACAAAACGGTCGAACTCCTTATGGGAAAATCCAAACTCCCATCGATCAAGGACAACCCCACCATTCCCAAGTTAGAGATGAACGCCCTCACGATGGGAGCCCGTCTAGCGAACACTGCCTTCAACGCCATCAAAGGATGCGTCAAGGTTAAGAATCTCACAATCTACACTGACTCCGAAATCGCCTTGAACTGGCTGAAAAATCCAACACTTGAGGCAAAAGTGGGAGTGCTTGTTCGGAATCGTACAAAGGAGATCCGCAGAATCGCCCAAGCTTTAAGCCAAGCCGGAATCACTGTGGAGTTCGGTTACGTCAACACATCTCTCAATCCTGCCGACTACGGAACCAGAGGGGTCACGAAAGAAGGATTCGACGACAATCACCTCTGGTGGCATGGACCAACCTTCCTACAACGCCCAAGGGAGGAATGGCCGGAACGAGATGAGCTACCACTAGCAGACCACGACGATCACCCACGTGTTGTCACAATCGCAGCAACAAAATCGCCGCCGCAAGTCAATGACGCAGATCTCGTCGAATGGACTAGACATTCGTCTCTGCGGAAAGCTGTTCTTTCGTTTGCCTACAGCCTCAGATGGCTTGAGAGAATTACCAAACGTGTCAATCCGGACTTGCAAGCAAGAATTCTGACGAATATCTCGGAACTTCAACAGCACCACGCGGATGACTTCGTCTCTGTGCCGGAGTACAACCGCGCCTCAGCTCTCCTCATCCAATGAACAATAAACAAATAACAGTTTCCATTTAACCTGGCTAGGGAAACATGCCTTTTCTATACCTTGCCGTTCAGAAGGAGCAGTGTCTTCGTTGCGATTCAATTTTCGTCAAGCTCAGGTTCATCTCACCTGCTCATCGTCATGCGGAGCGACGAAAACACACTTTGAATTAGCAGGAGTACTACACTGGACACGAACCTTTTTCGGAACAGCAGAAAAACTTCTCGCCGGAGAAAGCATAATCTACAACGAAGTAGTCTTGCCGGACTTCAGCCACATCGCAAACGTCTTCATGACCTGGTACAAGTTCGCACTACTTCTAGTGGTCATTGTCGTTACCGCCATCGCTGTGGGATATCTCTTCCTTTGGAGCTGTGGACTTCGAGGATTCACGCTCATCGTGAGGATCATCTGGGTTCTATTTAGAAACACGCTGAAACATTGCATAGGAATCGTAGTGAATGTCGCACGAAGGCTATGCACCCGACCACAACGACACTACGCCTACAAGGACTTGTAGCGCCAATTAGCACCACTAAATGTCTATATGTACATATCGCATGCCCACATATTCGTATTTGCATTTATCCCACATTTATTCTATACATACTCATTTTTAGTACCAGCACATCATCCGCAAGCAGCTGCACAATGTTGAAAGTCAAGGAAAAGATCAAGACGAAGTCAACTAAAGAGGCTGCCGCGACGAAACCCTCCAAGCCAACTACCCAGAAGGATGCTCTCGCAGACTTCCTCAATCCCTCGCCAAAGACGACACTTGCGAAGGAACGTGCCACAGTGGAAACGAAACGACCCAAAAGCTCAAAGGTCACGTCTCCATCCGATCACGCGCCTGACACCGCATCCCCGAAGACATCGACAGCAGCAACGCCTACAGTAGAAAAGTCCCCATCGTTTTCGCACAAGGATGACATGCAAAAGGCGTACGACAAGCTCTACAACACTGGCGCCTCTCTCATCGGACTCATCTCGAGGGAAAACGCAGCACTACATCAGGAAGTCGAGGCTGTTCGCAAAGATACCACCAACGAGGTGTCTAAGCTAATTCATGAGCTTAAACAATCACAGCAGACTCCACCAGGAAATGTTGTCAAAGCCGTCGACGCCATGCGGGAAAAATTCGAGAAAGATCATGAAGCGCTCTACGCGCACCTAAAGGATTGGAAGACGGATGTCTCAGGACGAATCGACGCCCTACTGAAGCTGAAAACACCTTGTGCTCTCACCAAGGTAGACATGATCACCACCATGCGCAAGGAGTACACTTCGTTTCGAGAATCTCAGAAGCTCATCGACAGCCAACGGCCGATTCCAGCCACCAAGGAGGACCTCACGCCGCTTCACGAAAAGTATGAGGACCTCAATCAAAGGATCACCAAGTTGGAAACGCTTCTTGTCCAGTTAAAACAGGACAACGAGACGACGATGGGAAACATCACACGGATGTTCGAAACGATCCAGCAGGACCTCAACCGACAGTATTCAACATCTTCCGTGTCGAGTTCAACGAATTCCTCCAGAAGGAGGGAAAAGGACATTCTAAAAGCTTCCAGCTGTTATTTTCTACCTTCGTTGCAAAAAAAGGAATAGTCAAAATCCTCGATATTACAGGACTGTATATGTACTCTTCAAGATTTACTATTCACTTCCATTTTCAAAAAATTCGCCGTATGCCGGCATCATGCCACAGCCTTGGTCCCACGCGCCAGACACGAGAAAAAGGCTCTGTCGTCAACGTGGTAAGCATTTCCTCACTAAACGTGTATCAGATTTGTCCTTCCCATAGCCGATTACCCCCTATAGGCCTATTTCTATAAAAAAAAGTGATGTACAAAATTTACACTAGTGCCTCCATGACTACTGATGTGGCCATTGTCAAATTGTTCTTTCGTTTAATTCCGAATGTTAAGACTGTGGGTGACGCTGGTCACGAATCAGACATCTGTTTTCAAGTTTATGGGCGGAAACCATCTCGTGAGCTAAGTACTAAATGGTTTTTTCACAAACGTCACCTCAGTGGACGGCCGCAAAGGGTCGCAGCTATTATGAAAATACGCCCATCCCCTTTTGCTGATATACTTTGGTTTACTCCCACAGTAGAGTCATTGTTGTTGTTCAAGCTAATAATAACAAAGTCTTCAAGGAACGGCTGCTGGGGTTGACCATTTGTTTCCCCTCCGGTACAGTTCGTTGGGGGCTCGCGTGGTGCAGTGGTAAGAGGCGCTACTGACACCCGCGCGGTCGAGCGATCGATCCCGGCCCGGGCTAACCAAGCCTTCCATCCCTCCGGGATCGGGTAAATGCGGCGGCGCGTTCTTCGGGGACTGATCAACGCTGACACCTTTACCTTTACCTTTACCTTTACAGTTCGTTGAAGATTACACGTTCTGTGCTGTGATTCTAGGCCACTGAACTTAGTTGGGCATTCTACAATACTGTAACCTTCTAATTCTACCTAGGTGTTGAACCGATCCCAGGCCACTGGTCATATGGACATTGACCACACGCTGATATTGAGCCGCCAGCGCTCCGACTTTCTACCATATTAGAAGGGCCGTCGGCCGTATAAAAGGGGTCCTGAATAAAGCCACTACTGGTTACTGATGCCACAACACTAGGTCCGCTCAAACCCCTCAAGCCCTCCTCGGAGGGGCCGTCACGTGGGATGTTCGTTGAAACGCCAGGACCCTGCCTCCCGTGCTCGCAGGTGTAGTGAACACACCACATTTTGAGAGTTCACAACACGCTTTGTTCTTTTTGTTTCTGTCACTAATCTTACGTGTATGTGATTTTTCCAGCAATTTCCTGCAGCCTGAATGCTCACATACGAACACTAGCCTCCACCATTTCTAAAGGCTTACCGTTAAAGCGTTTATCGCGATGAAATGGCCAAAATTTCTGAATCGAGTGTCCACGTGCAACGGGATACTTAATCCGTGTGCGTAGTTATCTCCCTCGTACCTGAGTACGCAGACGGCGTTGACTAAGTTGATGGCGAACCTTGAAAGTAGCACTTCAGGAGCTGTCCAGCTGATAGGTTTTTACATCACTCTGACTTGCTCATGTCGTTGTGGTAAAAAACTCCTGAGACAGACAGAGTGTCACCGAACTTGACGGGCGGCACTTGCATGATGTAGTTGGTAGTCCATTTCATCCTCTGAACTTGATATGTAATCAGATTTGTTAATTCAGCGGCACTTGTTAAGGGTTCCGACTCTACAGACCGAGCTTACGTCAGAAGATCAGAAGACGCTTTTCTCAACACTTATCCTGTAGCGATATTTGGTGCGCTGATCACGAATCTGATGTCCGTTTCCCGAACTTCGACCGAGGACCATCTAGAAAACATTTCCTAGCCGAGGTTGAGTCAAAATCATCGATTTGGCTAAAGCTTTGTCTGGTTAGGTTATTGTTCAGTATTATCACGAAACTGACCTCTATTTCTCAGATTCGATCAATTTCTGCAGATTCTGTTAGGTACTCCTCCGCGCCGTCACGCCGATTTCGCCCTACGCCATCATTACTCCCCTAATTCTATACTGTCAAAATCGGACGAAATTTCAAAAAACCGTCGTTAGTTGCACTAGATTCCTCATGATAGATAACACCTGGGTTGCTCTTCTCATTAAAAAGAATCATCTCTAACAAAAACAGACCGTTTTTGACTTTTTTGTTTGCTTCAAAATATGTACCCATTCGCCCAGACCGTCCATTCGACAGGATGGAAAGCTGAACTTCAGCTTTCCGTTGCTGCAGAAGCCGCCCCATACCATTAGCGAGCCCCCTCCAAAGTTTCGCCGAGAGAACAACACGGGAGATTGTCGCAGGTCTATCCAGTGGTGCCGGAAGCCATGGAGATGATACTTTTTACTGGAAAGAGCGACCCAGATATTTTTGACCACGACAAATCTAGTGCGTCTAACGCCGGTTCACAAAAACGAATGCGCAGCGTGAAGCTGCCGAACATAAGGTGGATACATACTTTTGAAACGCACTGTATGGGTGGTCCTTTGCTAAAATTCGGCACAAAGACATTAGATGTGTGATCTGCGCCCCAAACTAAACCCGCAGGCGGAGTTGCAGCGCAAATTAATTTTTGACCCAGACTCGGTCAGTGGAGTGGAAACTTTTAGCAAATGCCCTTCAATGCGATCCAGTTCCTTCACATACACAACAGCACCAACGTCTACTGATATTAGTTCCAACGTTCTTGAAAAGGTCGCCTCTGACGATGTCCTCATGCATTACTTGTTATTCTTACGTGTAGGTAGTAGGTATACCCTTATCGTATACAAGCCAGATTGGAGGTTTGTCTACGTCAGCTCACAGTTTACGACTTTTTCTGTTACTCCTCGACGACAACTTCACTTTTAGTGCTCAAATTTCCTAGTCGACTTTGGTCTCAATAACGACCACTCTACCCAGACTCAACTGACGTTCCGACGAACATACGTACCTTTTCCAGACCCGGGAAGATCCTGGACTGCGCTTTGATGAGAAGTGATAAAGTAATAGAACAAGTGCTACGTTGCTAATTAAAATAGATGAAACGCGTGAGGTCATGGATTGCACCATCCCTGGACCTTTCAAATTCTACTATTAGGAAACTATTCTGCTATTTGCCGCTTTTTGTTTAGCGGTTTATAGACGAGAATGAGTTGATTGACTTAGATATTTGGAGATGCTAGGTTATTCGCAAAACACTGACATCGGACATCGTTTCCGACCACTTTGCTACCGATGTACTACGTTGCGAATCTCCTAGAAAGCCCGCGTCTTTCTGCAGTCATCCCGCCAGTTAAGCTGATAGCATTTTTGATATACTACGAAACTATTCTGCTATTTGCCGCTTTTTGTTTAGCGGTTTATAGACGAGAATGAGTTGATTGACTTATTGTTAGATATTTGGAGATGCTATGTTATTCGCAAAACACTGACATCGGACGGGAATTGAACCCGCGTCTTTCTGTATCCGCAGACTGCACTAACCACTGTGCTACCGATGTACTACGATGGGTGAGTGCTGATAGCAACAGCCCGGCCGGGCTTAAGAAAGAGATGCTAGGAGATTCGCAACGAAGTACATCGGTAGCACAGTGGTTAGTGCAGTCTGCCGGAAACAGAAAGACGCGGGTTCAATTCCCGTCCGATGTCAGTGTTTTGCGAATAACCTAGCATCTCCAAATATCTAAGTCAATCTACTATTAGGTTGTTTCGAAAGTCCGTGCCGTTTTTTTCAAGCGACCGTTGTAGGCTTGCTGTGGGTGCTTTTAAAGAGCTCGATGCAGCATTCGAAAGAGAATTATTTGCACTTTCAGATAGTGCTCTAGCTGTTTCTCAAGTTTCAAAATTTTATAATTTTTGGCCTATAAAATGAAAAGTGAAAACGTGTAAAATTGACCTCACAGACAGCGATTTTTTTCTGCTCAGTTGAGAAATGGTATTTATAACTTAAAATGCTCCTAGAATGAGAATGAAATTTTCTATAAGACGGTGTACTCCATGTATTTTTTTGCTTCACATTTTGCGAGCTTTCAGGCCACTAAGATGGGACCTTCAAAAAACAGAAATATTTTTCGATGCCACTCTTGCTCTCATTGTGAACGGTGAACATGACTTTTAGGGTTTATTCTGGAGAGAATTCTCAGTTCTATCTAAATGTATGTTTTGTTTTACGGAATACTCAATTTTAATTTTTTTTTGCAGGACAAACATCTTCGTCTTCCTCGAAGAGGGAAATCTCCAGTTTTACTTTTTGTATGCTGCTGTGCCGAAAGAGGTTAGTAGGTGGACCAAATTCTATTAATGTCCTAACGTTTCGACCTGTTCGTCGTCGTCAGAGGCCTTAAAAGTGGTTTAAAGCTACTTATCTTAAGTCTGTGCGGCCAAGCGCCAAACTATCCCTAGCATTTCTGACAAACTTGAAAAATCTACTCCGAGAAAGCGTAAAAAACTAGAGATATCAAATGACTTACTCCGTGATCCACCGGCAGAGTGGTGCCGACATGGCCACCAGCTCTGGTTGACAGTTGATGCGACTGAGTCATATCAGTCACTCCGAAACCCACAAAACAGTGTAAACGGTAAGAATTCATTGCTTATCATGAGACACTCATTGCGGTTGTTCATACATGGATTCCTGGCGGCAATCCAAAACGCTTCCAATGCTTTCCTAGACGATATAACGGTCTCATATGATAGTTCTCTAGAATAACCTCCAAAAGTCATGTTCAATGTTCAAAATGAGAGCAAGAGCAGCATCGAAAAGATATTTCTGTTTTTTGAAGGTCCCACCTTAGTGGCCTGAAAGTTCACGAAATGTGGCGCAAAAAATACAATGAGTACACCGTCTTATAGAGAATTTCATTCTCTTTCTAGAAACATTCTAAGTTACAAATACCATTTTACAACTGAGCAGAAAAAATTCGCTGTCGGTGAGGTCAATTTTACACATTTTCACTTTTCACTTCATAGGCCAAAAAAATTGAAAAATTTTGGAACTTAACAAATAGCTAGAACAATTTCTGGAAGTACAAATAATTCTCTTTCGAACGCTGCATCGAGCTCTTCAGGAGCTTCTACAGCAAGCTTACAACGATCGCTTGAAAAAAAAAAACGGCACCAACTTTCGAAACAGTCTAATAGTTTAGCGAACCTGCCCGCTACCTACCGTTGTTCATAAAGAAACCACTGCGCATTGGAGTTCGCTGCTTTAGCACTAAAGCTTACCGATGGATTGCCATTCCCTCTTCGTACGCAAGCCACCGGAGCAGGTTGTTGCCAGTTGTAAGGAGGCCTCCGGGAAGTAGTAGTTCTTCTTGTTGTTGTTGTACGCGTAGTAGTAGTTCTTCTTGTAGTAGTTGTTGTAGGCGTAGTAGTAGTTCTTCTTGTAGTAGTTGTTCTAGGCGTAGTAGTAGTTCTTCTTGTAGTTGTTGTTGTACGCGTAGTAGTAGTTCTTCTTGTAGTAGTTGTTGTAGGCGTAGTAGTAGTTCTTCTTGTAGTAGTTGTTGTAGGCGTAGTAGTAGTTCTTCTTGTAGTTGTTGTTGTAGGCGTAGTAGTAGTAGTAGTTTCCTCCTCTTCGGTTTCTATGTGCACTTGCCCAGCCGACGTGACTGAAAATTGTTCACAGGTCATTTTTATACTGCCTTTTTGGGTGTAACAGATAAAGCGTTAGGGCACGATTGCTGGTGCTATTAGAACGCACAGCAAGCTGTCAGTTTTCATAAGAATAACTTGTCTCCTTCTGTGATCAAATACATCTAGATCACGACACTGCCACTCATGGGTCATCATAAGGAGTGGTTATCATGCGTGAAGAGTGTGGTATTTTTTGTTGTATTTCAGTATTTCTTGATTCCAACGGGCGAAGGTGCGTATGCTGAATGAAGTTGATGAAGCAAGGTTTGGCTGAAAACTGTGGGTATTATTCGGGATGCTGGTCATGAATTTGGTATCTGTTTTTGAATATCGTTCGTATAAACCAGTGCACTCAGAACGGCATACAGTAGCAGCCAAAAAAGATATGTCACTTTTCATTTTTATGCACAAATAACTCAAATTGGAGACAGTCTGATATCAATCGATAGTCCTGATGACTCTATTTAAAAATATAGGGTGGTAAGAAAGTCTTTAGCCGTTTGAGGCCTACTTTTCCTTTGTTTTCTTATTCAGTCCACAATGCTTTTCACTCCGCGGCTTAATCACCGTTGTTAGTCAGAACCATGGTGTGTCTGATAGGCAGTTCAGCTATCTTCTACATGTAGAACTGAGCAGGCTGGAAGCCAAAGAAGTCGCTGTCTGCTCGTATGTCATAATCGACTTTGGTGGCTCTTTTCTCACGTAAAGGGAAGATACGGGGTAGCTATAAGGAAGAGTATAACTGTAATAAGATAATTGTAAAACCGTCTGTCGACCGCTATTCTGTAAATTTCTGTTAGTCTCTTTATCGACATAGGGTCCTGGTGCATCATTGCGTGTGTGCACCGAATGTACTCTCGGCCGTTTTCCTCGGACTGCTTCCACGGGTTTTTGAAGCGGAATTGCTGTTAGGACAGCAGATACCATGCTCTTTCGCTACCATCTTCTTGTACATCATTCCTGTCCTGTGCCAGAAGCAGCATCGAAGAACACTCTTAACATGTACTTCCTATTTTGTCTCCGTAAAAGCGCTTCTGCTAAGAGCAGCAAAATGTTGCTGCCCGATTTAAAGGGACAAGGTTTCCGCGATCCGCTGCGACAGCTTTGAGAAAGGTAGAAGTTTCTACCATAGGAGCCTATTCCAAACAAGGCTTGTCTCCGAAGGAGGAGTCTTGAGCTATAAAACGAGATAGCCAGAGCCCGCGATGATAAAGGTGGTGGTGTCTTCTACGAATACAGCGCTGATGTTGCGAATGGTTTCCATCGTTCTAGTGCTGTGCCACCGTCCGTTAAAGATGAGAGCTCAAATGTGAGACATCGTATCTGAAGTCAAAGAAAAGGGTTCGGCTACTTATACCCTTATGGCTACTTATATATCGTATATGGCTACTTATATATCGTAACGCTGCTTCGTGAATGACAAACCACTACCACATGTTAGGTTATGGATAAAATTCAGAAATCGGAAGTTCTGAAACTTTCAAGCAAAGTGGCTCAAGACTTTCTTACCACCCTATATATATATCGAAACATACCGGTGTTGCAAATTGTGTGTTTTCTAAAAATAATGTACGTGATTTTCATGGCTATTTTCAACGAAATATCTCGAAAATCACTGAGCATAGGATCAATTAGAGACGATATTCTGATAGAGCACGGTCAAGATATTCTACTGTGTTCCAGACATTTGATTCAGATCGTCCACAGATTATAGACTTTTCTGATCCAACATTTTCGTGGTCAAAAACCGATCAAATTTTAGGGCTATTATTCGAAGAAAATTTTATATCTTTCTACCTTTTTTACGAAATTGCACTAAATGCAACAACGTTGTGGAAAACAATATTCTCTTCAAGGAACTTAATTTTGTTTCAAGGCTAGTCTTTTATTTTGTGAGAAACATTAATTTATTTAAAGTTGAGATTGCGTAAAATGTTATATTAGAATAAGTTCAAGAGAAATCGGATCCATTGTTCCTCAGTTCGTAGTACATTTATGGTACTTCTAATACTATACGCTTGCCGCGATATAAATGGTTGTTACTGAACTACAAAACCTTGGAGAATAACAGTATTTGAGCAGTTTATAAATCAGCACATGTACAAACAAAAAGTCATGATTTCATTAGAAAATGTCCTCCTTTGCCGTCCTTGCAGGCCTTCAAACGTTTGACGAAATTGTCGACGATGGTCGCTAGGGTGTTCACGCTAATTTCTTCTCGAGCTTCGAGCAGGCTCTGTTTCAGATCCTCCATAGACGTGTGTCGGGTGCAGCAAGCCTCGTTCTTCAGAATGGACCATACAGCAAAATCCATAGGATTAAGGTCTGGCGAATTCGATGGCCAAACATCTTCGGCCTGCCAATATCCGTAAAGAGCTCATTGCACAGCGCCATGGTAGATTTTGCTGCAAGCGCAGGTGCCCAGTCTTGCTTTCAATGCCAAACGTTGTCACCGAAGTGTTCTTGAGCCCATGGTAAGAGGACTATACGAAGAACTTGTTCTTGATAGCATTGTGCGTCGATCTTTGTCGCTTTCTCCACAGAAACGAGAGGAGTCCTTCCAGTAGCACAAATACCTGCCTAAACCATGGTGGAGACTGGCTGATGGGTTCGATAGACTGCCTTTGGTGTCTACGATCCCGGTTTGAGCAGAATTCTATCGCTATGACGATAGAGTTCTGCTCAATGCCCCAGCCTTTTACCCATTTGTCTACTATACCGTCGTGGATGTCGTGGAATTTTGCTCCTTATAGCTTCTCGAGCCCTTGTAACTGCCTGAGAAGTCGGTTTTCCTCTTCTCGGACGATCCTCGTGTGTACCCAGCTCTGGACGGCTCCTTGAACTGTTCTTTCAGGCATTTGAAGCTGCTGAGATATTACCTTATTTAATACACCGCACCTGTGTAATTCGATTACAGCGATCCTCTTGCTTCTGTCCTGCATAGCTTCGGAAGTAGTGGACCGGGCGTCAAGAAAGTTGACGTGTGAATAGACATCGATTGATGACACAACCACACGTCATAAGTAGGTCAGAAATTTTCCTGCATTGAACATGACCACACACGAAATTTGCGGCAAGAACTTATTTGCCACCCTGTATATCGCATTGACTAACACCCGCCGTATGCGCTGTCACTACCGGTACAGTGTACGGCGTACACTGTACCGCTCAGACACTCGTGGCTCGACTGTTTTCGACCACCCGCGGGCGAAAAGGCGTTTTCGGACCATCCTCGGTCCTAATCGTTTGTCCGCGGTTCATCCGGTTGCGAAATCGTTGACCCGACGGCACTCCGCGTTTCGTCCGATTTTAGAAATGATGACTCATGCGCAAATCCCGTGTTACGGATGACCCGCGGATCATAAATCGGTGAATTTCGGGGCAAATTTCGTAATAGGCGTGCGCTCAGGCGCGATTTGTGCAGTGTGGTTGCAGACACTTGGTTTCGAAAATTCTCAGTGGATTATGTAATCTGGTAACTGGTTTCTGTACACAGTTTTTTTTTATGTATTTTAGCCTCTTTCTCTCTCTCCTCTTTCTCTCTCCTCTTTCTCCCTATCTTTGTCTTCTATGCATATTCTTCTGTGTTCCCTTTTGACCACTTGAATAGACCGCAGCCGCTATGAAAGCGCCCTATGCTGCCCAATGTTCATATATTTGTACATACAACAGTTCTGGTACCTAGAAGCCATTTAGGCCTCTTTCACAGCTAAGCGATCGCCGATCAGCGGTCGCTGGGAAATAGAACCTAGCTCCCGTTTTTCTCTCTCCTCATTCTCGCCACCTTTGTCTTAACCATATATTTTCACTGTTCGCTTTCTACCGCTTGAATAGATTTCCTGCACCAATTGATACAGTCTATTTCAGCTCCCCCCATTGAAACAACAAGAATCTGATCGCGAAACTCGCCAAGCCGTTTAGCGCGGACGAAACTATACAGGTACGGTTCTCGGTTTTTCTGTTTTTTTCTTTTTGTGATTTTTGAAGTGGTGCTGTATTGCAGCTGAAGCTATATTGCATTAAAGCTTTCCTTATGTTTATATGAGTTCTGTACTTCTATTTCGTCTTGAACTTTTATTCTATTCAAGCTGCTCAATAGTGTCCTCTTAATATACGGGGTAGGGAGGAGGGAGGAGGAGGGAGGATGAGGAGGAGGCTTTGAGTCAACACGATTGACTCAAAATCTTTTCAACTAGACTTCTTTTGAATAAATTACAATAACTTGAAGGTCCAAAACATTCCTCTCTTAATCAGTGGACACATTTTTTTCGCGACACCCTGTACAATTATCAGAATTTAAGATTTATAAAACTACGCTATGCCTGCTGATAGAGGAGAAAAGTCTCAGGACAAGGCAAGGCTTTATCAGCCCTATCGTGCGAGCAGACTTGGCGTGAGGCAATACGGAGGTACGTGGAGACCTTGGATGAAATTGGTGTGTTGAAAAACCAGATTATTGATCCTCTAGAAGTGCTACGTGAACTAGAAGAAACGCGCACTAATGAACGGCAGCATGTTCAAATGCTAGCTGAGATGATCGGGAGAACCACTAAGCAAGTTGACTATCAGCCACAGCAAGGAAGCAGTGCTAGGGAATACGATAACCCGTGGATGGCTTCTACATCTCACGATGCAGCTGAATCCTTATGTGAAGAACCGTTGGATGCGGTGGACGTACGCGGCACCCCCTACGATCAAGTAAACAAAAAATGGGGATTATATTCGGTGAGGGCAGATTCTTATGTTTCCACTTTCGAAATTCTCTGAATCGTCTATTTTCAGCGACAAAGAAAACGAACGTTGGAGGACACCGAGGATGGCGACAATATCGTGCACGACATGGAGTGACATCACCCGTTCCACAACATCCAGCTCCAACGAAGCATAGCAAGTATCCCAAAAAGATGTCCGTAAGAGTTCACATAGTTTAATGAGATTTCGTTTCTAGTTGTTGCTTCATTTGTTGTTGTTTTTTTAGTTGTTGTCAATTTTGTTCGAATGCTCTGCCTTTTTTCGTGCCTTTTTCTTGGCTTCCGCTCTTCTGTCTACGGTCTTTTTTACGGTTTTGGCATCTCATGGTTTTTTTTGGTCTCGAAAAGCAACTGAAACTCAGTTCTACTCTGTGTTTTCTTCGATTAGCACATCACCTATTTCCAATTTACACCACTTTCATTTAAACTTGGGCGTTTTTGAAACTATTTCTGAATGTAACAGGACTTCTTCGTTTTCTTTTTGTGTACTTTGGATTGGAAAACGTCCTGATTGCTTCAAAACGTTCATTTTTTAGTGAAAAAGGTGTAATATTGATGTACATTCGACTTTAACTCATTTGCACAGGGTTTATCTACGGTCTTCCTCACGGTTTTGACATCTCAAAGATTTTTTGAGTCGAGATAGGCAATTGCAACTCTGGTTCACTCGATGATCTCTTCTAATATCTCAATCCCTCCAGCCAATTTGCACAATTTTCGCTTCAACTGTAACGTTTTGGATTTATTTTCAAACTAAACAGGACTTTTTTGTTTTGTTTTCGAGCACTTTCGATTCGAAAACGCCGTGATGGTTCTAAAACGTTCATTTTGTGCTGAAAATTGTGTAATATTGATGTACATTTGTCTCTATCTCATTTACTAACGGTCTATTTACGATCTTTCTTACGAATTGCATCTCATCCATTTGTTTCGGTCTCGAAAAAAAATTGAAACTCAGGTTGAATCGATGTTCCATTCCAATGTCTCATTTCCCTCTTGCTGATATCACATTTTCTCTTGTCGACTTACTCAATTTCCGCTTCAACTTCGACGTTTTTGAAATTATGTTCGAACAAAACAGGACTTCTTTGTTTTTTGTGTACTTTTGATTCGAAATAGTCCTGACTGTTTCAAAAACGTTCGTTTTGTTGTGAAAATCGTGTTACATTGATGTACATTTGCCTTTAACTCATTCGTTTTGAATTATTTTGATGTGTTTAATGACTCACATCCCTTATTGCAAGCGCATGTTATACTAAATTTGTTAATTGTAGCGATTTTTGTTGTTTTTTGTTGTTGTATACTTTTGAACAAATAAATGTAGGTATCTTATACATACTGTGTCGTTGTTTACATTCATATCACAATTTTTCCTTATGTCCCTTTAAATAAGTATTCATATCACAAGAGAGGTTATCAATCAATTGAAAACCTCTCTTGTGATATGAATAACTATTTAAAGGGACATATGGAAGATTTTCGGACGATCCGACCATGACCCCAAAGCCGACTGCATTTTGCCCGCTTTTCGGACGACCCGTCGACGAAAAATCGATGACCCTCCGTAACAATTTTTAGTCATCCGATTTTGCCCCGAGGGTCGTCCGAAACGAGTGCCTGAGCGGTAGTGACAGCGCATACGGCGGGTGTTAGTCAATGCGATATATTTTCATAAAGGACTTTGATTTATTTCAGCGTATGTATAGTATAAAAAGTGCCATCAATTTACTATGAACTGAGGAACAATGGAGCCGATTTCTCTTAAACTTATTCGAATATAACAATTTATGCAATCCCAATTTTAAATAAATGTCCCTCACAAAATTAAGGACTAGCCTCAAAACAGCACCTTGAGGAGAAAATTAATTCCTACGAGCTAATTGAATTTGGTGTAATTCTACAGGAAAGTTAGAAAGATATAGAACTTTCTTTGAAACATGGTCCTAAAATTTGACCAGTTTTTTGACCACCAGAATGTTTACTCAGAAACATCTACACTATAGCCGCGATGTAAATCAAATGTTTGTAACGGACTATGATAACTAGACCGTGCTTGATCAGAATTTCGCCTGATAAAGATAGTTCCTACGCTCAGCGATTTTTGAGATATTTTCGATGAAAATAGTATATGAAAATTGCTGTAAAATATTTTCAAAAAACAAAGAATTCGCAGCACTAGTATGTTTCTATTATTTTTAAATAGAGTTGTCAGAACTATCGATTGGTATAAGATTCGTTCCGATTTGAACTATTTGTGTATAAAAATGAAAAGTGACACATCTTTTTGGTCACTACTGTAAGCTGTTCGCTTTAGCTCCAAATTGCAAGAGCGGATTCGAGATCGGTAAAGAGAGTAACCTGCTAGGTAAAGATTCAGCTTAATTGGTGACTCACACTACAGTATCGGACGCGCCGCAACGGCGGTAGCGGTGCTTTATGCATTGAAAGGTGCCGTTTCTGCGATCCACACGTGGTGACCCGGACAGAGCCTACCTCAGTTCATTTACTCCGCGTGCCCAACGAGGGACCAGACCGAAAATCGAGGGGCCAACAAATCGCTTGTTTACAAGTTCCACAAATATGGCGACTTTTTATATGAGAAGCTAGAGCTCGACCTGCTGAGTAAAAACACTTATATTTACGAATAAACCACTCTAAAAGAAAATAAAGAAAAACGGCGGGCTCTGCGCCATTTTATCGTTGTGACACGTCCGGTATTGTATTAGGTTGGTAAGAAAATTCCCGCCGTTTTTTTCAAACGGCTGCTGTATGTTCAGTTCCAAAGCTTCTGCAGAGTTTGATACAGCATTCGAAAGAAAATTATTTGCTCTTTCGAGCTTTGTACTTGTAATTTGTTGTTTTTTTGGCTAGTAAAGTGAAAAGCGAAAATGTGAAAAAATAACCTCATCGCAACGATTTTTTTCTGCTCAGTTTCAAAGGCATGAATAAAACTTGATAAACCGTTCGATAGACACTCTGAACATTGCCTATCGAATGACCACTTTGACGATTTTTTCTATTAGACCGTATATCATTTGTTTTTATTCGTCTCGAAAATTACAAAGTTTTAAACCGCCGAAGTTCGACCTGCGGAAGGCAAGAATGATTTTCCGATGCGGCTCCTGATTTTCTTGTGAACGTTCAAGTTGACTTCTGTAGAGTTTTCTATACAGAATTTTTCGCTCTATCAGAGAACATGTGTATTTTTTGAAAACGCTAGATTTTAAAAAATTTTCACGCGAAGGGCGTCTTGAAGTTTCTCGGCAGAGCAAACCTCCAATTTCATTTTTTTCACCAAATCTTATGCGGTATTCGACAGAGGACGATACTCTCTACAAGATTGTTTGTAAAGTGTTTTAAACCTTCCCGATTATCATTGTTTTTTAGGCCGTCAAAGTGGACCCAAATCGCAGGCGCGGCACGACGTCGAATCATCCAGGAGTGCGGATTTAGGTCCACTATGACGACCTAAAAAACAATGAAAACAAAGACGGTTCAAAACGCTCTGTATACCATCTTGTATGTAGAGCGTATCTTGCCCTTTCGAATACCGCATAAGATTTGGTGAAAAGCT
>CP130735.1:0-20472 GCA_030553155.1 Nippostrongylus brasiliensis
CACTACTAGCCGCCCACTTGGAGAAGTACAGTTGAACAAAAATTGGACGAGAAGAGACATGCGGATTTGAATCTATTGCAACGTGATGGTACTGTAGCTCCCTAGGCCAGATAAAGACTACTTCTAGAAGTATTTTCGTTATCCATTTTATCCTTTGCAAAGGAAAATTTACGTAAGCCAGCTGTTGACCGAACTCTGTTAAGTAGAGTAACGTAGAAATCTGCTTCGAATAAAGCAAGTGTGTGCTAGAACGGAAATATCACACAGTTGCGCGATCCAAATAAGCATAGGATACAGCTTAATGTCAGAGATAGTTCTGGTAACAAGTGATAGAGAAAGCTTCTATGTGAGGTGGGGCTTCAGTGGAACCCGCATATTTAATTGTAGGAAATGACGACTAGCCTAAGTTGGTCGGTATAACATCAAGAAAGGGAACAATTCTCTGACAGTCGAAACTCAGCGGACCGATCTGCATCAACGTGATCACATCGTTTGAAACAAACGAGGTCGAAAAAGACAGATTACCCGGGTCCAAAACAAAATTTGTTCCTCAACATTCGGACTTTAGAGATTCATTAGAATCCGGACAAGTGTTAAGTGTGGCTTCCATTTGGAATTATGATGAATAAAGATGCTCCAAAACCTCGACCACAGCAACTACCTTTACTCAGTCGAGTTTTGGAGAGCAGATCTGATATTCAACATTTCAAATTGTCAAATTTTGGACGACGTCTGTGATTTTGATTTCATTCGGCCTCTGTAGTACTATATATTGCGCATTTTAAGAGTAAGTGTTGCCGGTATAATTGCATACATAGTGTGAAAAACGACACGGTGTTAAGTACTGATTTTCAGTTTATGGCGTTTGAAACTCTTAATACCCAAGACTGGAAGCGCATTGTTGATCGGCTCATAACTGTTTGGAGTGGCTACCAATTTGGAGTGACTTCAGAGGGTGGCCCAGAGACAGCAGAAAAGACGAGGTTAGTAAACAAATCGCTTACCTTCTCTGAGTTTGTTAATGCTGAAAGTTAACAAGGCCCTCGTGGTCTTGTTTTCAATATTCAGCCAAGCACTTGAATGAGAGGTGTAGACTGGATTGATTTGATTCCATACGTAGCCGAACATCTGGTCTTATCCGTGTAAAAACCTAGTGCGGTTTCAAATGTTGAAGCACTTATCGATGCCACTCAAGCGAAATCGATCTGTATCGAAGCTCTGAAAGGTAGTCCGTCAATGTTCGTTTAATAGTCTGTCCTCTTTGGTTATATGAAGAAAAATGCTCCATTAAACACGATAATTTACTCCTGTGGGACATATGGCACGAAATGCATGTCAATAGTTAGATTTTCTTCGCAAAATGCATTCAAGTAATTGTGCGTTATACAGCAAGGAAGATTCCGATTACGGCCAAACGTAGTAATATCCGAGATATTTTATGCCACCACAATGATCACTGAAATCAATGTTAGCGACAATATGTAGACGTGCTTCTGATGTATCCTCGCGTTTTCTAATGTTACCTGGTTCCATGAAACAACAGAGTGACGAGTCAATGGGTTAGGCGTCTATGATTCAAATTCACGGTCTCGGACATTCTCTGTTTTATATGTGAAAAGTTTCATAGAAAACATGCTCCGTATCAGCTAGAATCATTAAAAAGTTTTGCACAATTCAGTTTCTTAGAAACCAGGCTCGTAACACCTAATGTTTCTTTCAGTGGTTCAGAGAAGTTGTTGCTGAGTACATTTTCACCTCAAGATGTTGATGAAATTACAGCGAGTTAGAAAACTGGCTAAATAATGTCCTCTACACAGAATTCAATCTAATATTGGACGATGATAGCGTTTATCTCACATCAATTTTCTCGTAGAAGCTATCGGGTATGCACATCGTTTACAATAAATGCTCTTAAAGCACATGTTCGTGTTGATTGGTTCAGATATCTAAACACAATGACCGTACAGCGTCTTGAGCACACATACCCTTCCTTCTGACGAAGGCATCCTTCAGGTATGTTCTATTTTTATGTTGACAAAGCAGCTCCGGGTTTAAATCTGTATTTCCTGTTGCCATTCTTCCTCTTTGGCTCATCCATCTTCATAACTGCATCTTTTGCTTGAATGTGAGGTTCAAGAGACGCTTAATTAGCAACCTGCACGTCTCAATATTAGATTTCTACCTATACTCCTCAAAACGATAGAAAAAAGTTGCTGCAAGCAGACAGCGTTAGCCTTTGCTTGAGCAAAAATGTTCCATAGCGGAGAACATTAAGCCAGGTCCGATGCAACGCTAACCATGCAGACTCGTTCTCACCACTCAGGAAAGTATGGTTGCGAGGAGGGGAGTTTTTACCGTTACTGATTACTATTGGATTCATAGGTAAAAAAGAATAGCCAAGCTGAATTTGACGAGGATGATGGCGTTGCTGAAATCGGAAGGATGTTATCTCTGAACTCATTCTCACGAGACGTTGAGTTCCCCCATCCCCGTACTGTTGTAGCGCAAGACTGTGGTGTATTGAATAATGCCCAATGAACGATTCACCTCAATTTGGAGTTTTCCAAGTGGAAGTTACGTGAACCAGACCAAACAAGAGCAGAACAAAATGAGTTTTTATAAATCACATAATGTGTACTTGGTGGTGCAAGCACAGATTGTATGATCGTACAAAGTGGGGCTCACCCTGATTCATGACTAGGCGGGGTGAGGGGGAACTGGGTCTTCGTTTCTTACGATACTTCGGCCATTATAAATACAATTCAGTTCTCTTTAATCAATTTGACTGCATAAATATGATATATACAAACAACAGTATCTTGTGCTCGATGCTGAAATGTGAGGCGTTGTGGTGAAAGGAATTATTGCGTTGACTCAGCTTGTCGGTGTTACGTATTGAATGAAATACCCTTTCTGCCCAATGTGTGTACCATTTTACGATGACTATCCAAAATTCTTCATTGAAATTCATTAATCTAATAATCTAGGAACCTTTCCTCTGGTGGCGCAGTATTTGTTACGCTTTCTCATATACTACGTTTTGCAGAATTGTTTTAGGATAACCACTCATCGGAGCGTGAACAGAGGCTCCGTAGACTTTGCATTGAATTCAAACTCTTGAGCCCGCTAAATAATTAGCTCAGGTAAGTTCACAAAGTTTGCGACTTTCTCGCTTATTTGCTTACCAAGTTCAAAAGCCACACACCAAACAGGCCTTCAATTATCAGGCCCAGTTGGAAGTAGAGCAACTAGAAATCTATAACCTGAACTTCGTTTCATTGCATTGCTTGACTGCTTCATTAGGAGTATAATTTACTTGTGAGAGTGGTCAAACTAGGAATGAATGAAGAAGATGTCTAGAGATATTGTGCATCATTGAGGCGATGCTGAGAGTGCATGTGTAGAAGGTAGCAAGTGTATGACAAAATCTAGTGGTTGCTATAACGCTCTAATTAACTCGTGGATCTCTACTTATTATGGATTAAATTAAAATGATCTTTTCTTTCGGAGCGTGATCATATACAATTTTAAACATTGTTGAAAACAATAACTATATCCACATGCAAGTATGCTGATCGGTGTTTTAGGTGTCCTTACCTGTAAATCTTAGAATCAAATTTTCAAGCCACTTCGTAGTGAGCTTTACGGGGCATTTTGAAACCCGATTACGTGCTTAAGTGGGCGTAATGCGGTCAATAAACTGGGCTTTTCCCTGAGCATAAAAAAAATGACATCTTCATTTGTGCCATTTTATTTGCGATGAATGTCTTTTGTTACGAACGCCTCCTGCGCAAGGAACGTAGAGAAATGTTGTCGAATTCCACCAAGTGCTAGATTGGTACCGAGCTGTAAATAAGTAACCGTTGTCATCTGCGTTCTCGCAACTAGTGCTGCCTCGCGCTTTAAGCAAGCACTCGTCGCTTAGCAACCCTAATCTGAGAGCATGTACGAGCTATCTCTTATCATGGTTTGGGTATAGGCGTCCTAACTTCCGTGATATTCACTGATTTTGAAGAAGTTATCCGATCTAAGTCAGCGTGTCAGAAAAATTATATTTTCACCGTAAAAGAAGAGGCTGTCTTATTTGACTGTTCCCGTTGCGTTGCAAACTCCGAGATTTGTTGTGTTGGTGGAGAACTGTTGTTAATTACGGAACCTATTGCTGTGGAAATTAAAGGACTAAAGATTGATCTAGTAGTTTCACCTGGTATGCTTGCCATCGAACCGCAAATCTCGAACAATCCTCTGGATTTTGGATTTCTCACCGTGTTACCGCAAAAAGTGTTTCTAAATCGCTTCCACTTTTCGCTAGGACTCCAAACACTATCGTATTTAGTTGTAGTATTTACGCTGGTATCTGAAATGAATTCCAAAACGGTGCTAGTAATAGCCGTGATGCCGTTCTTCTACAAATAACGATCACGGTTGTGATTTGATTACAAGATTACGAATAGAAGAAAGATCAGGCTTCACTGTTCCCGAGGATGATAACGCTACCCAATAACGTGAAGCTGAAGATCAACAGTTTAGCGGAATAACGACAATCTTAAAGATTTGAAGGACAGAGTCCATTTCCTTCCGAACGAGTAAACGGCATTCTTCTTTCTTATGTGAACAGGACATCTCGAACTCTTCACAACGTCAACGAAGACCGCTACAGTCACCAAGCAGTTCTCCACGACGACCAGAACATTCAGGATAAGAGTGCAACCAGCCTACCGTGTCTGAAGCTGCCCTGTCAACGAATGCAGCTCTATCAACCACTATTACCTGCACAATTGTTCAAAAGCAGAAGTGGATCAATCGTCAACAACGAGGATAGCTCTGTCCACGTCAATAACAAAATTGCTCACACTGATTTGTGATTGCTTATTGAGGACAATTAGCTCCGATACGACATATCAGCGTAGAAATGTGCCGTGAATTGCTTTGAAGTGTCTTAAATTGTCCAGATATTTGACGCTACGTCAGCACCCCATTTCCGTTGCTAGTACTGCTTAATAGTTCCTTGTTTCACAATTTCGCATGTTTGTCGAGGCCGACAAACTTGGAAGGAGAGGCATGTCACGGTATCGTGGTCACCTCAGAGGGCCACGCCCCTCTCCGACCTCTGATGGAGGTAGTCTCCCTTACTGTACTGTTATCTAACGGTTGTGTCCTTTGCTTGTTAAATAGATAGATGGATAAATTATATTGAAACTCTTACTCCTGTCGGGACTAGCATGACACCTGGTCACGAATTTGCTTTTGCTCGACTTTGCTGATGATCCCTGATTACGAAAAGGTGGCACGGAATGATTCTGTAGTCGAATGCGAGACAGACAAAATGGGCCAGAATGAGTTCTTAAAAACCACTCCCAAGACAATTTCGGTCGAGAGTTGTGCTGCATCATCTTCTAAGTTGTTCTGAATGTAAAACAAAAGAATGGAATGTTTCAACCATTGTGTTAAATCCAATTTTTTGTAATTGCACACTCTAAGCAGTCATTGAAAACCAGTACCCTGGTGTTGGCTTCAAAAGTAGCACTATGAAGTGGTCTGCGCCACTGGATTGCTCCAATACGCAACGAAGCACTAGTTATTCAAAATAATGTCTTCCAGGGCCGCTTTGTAAATGACCTGAATGAGATATCGCGCATTCAACAGGCCATTGCCCAGTTGGAGAGAGAACATCGGCAAGATCAGTTACAACAAGTACGTTGTGTTACTGTTGCAGATCAGCCTGGTGCATCTTTCAATTTGTTACACAAATTTCTTCAGGCTCGCCAATCAATGACGGAAATGCAAAGGAGGGCGTCACAACTTTATTCCGTATTGACCACTAAGAGAGAGGAAATGTGAAAAAGTTGAACGATGGCACGAATTTTGTCGCCCTTTTGCAAGTTGGCTGGAACGACTTTTCACTATCCTTTTTACACCTTAGAATACTGTTGCTACAATTCGCTTGAGCTGCCTCAATCTTGAGCTCCTTGTGGGGTGGCCATATCGTCCTCGATCGCGGGTGGTTGAACACTATTGAGCACTAACGTTTATCGTGACATTTTTCCCCCATCAGCCGACCTGTCACCCCGATCTGACGCTGGTACCGACACCCTTTTCAGCCATTTCTAAGCTAGGCAAGGGTTTCTGCCTGGGACGGGATTGAACCCTGATCATCGAGATCTTGAGCCTAAGCGCTTAACCTCTCGACCATCCCCCCCTCATATGGAAGTAAGATTGACCATATTGGTCTTCGTTCCCTTGCGTTAGCGCTAAATTTTCACTATTCAAATTGATACATAACACAGAGCGACCAATCTACTTCATTTACAATAGTACTGAGTTAAATTGATTGTTCAGAATCAACTGATCAGTGACAGATTATTTGACTGGAAAATAGGCAGAAGTTAGCACAGGTTGGCGTCCCTTTCGACACCCGCGACGTAACATTAGACGAAATTCAGATGGAGTGAGTTTTGTATTGTTTGTCTTCGAACAAATCTGTCCTGTGCTGCTTTTCTAGAACTTTGATAATACTGTCTTTGAAGATTCGAGTTTCTCGCTGAACAAAATTGGCAGCTTCACATGTTTGCTAGCTGGACACTAGATCTGCTCACAAGAGGTAAACTTATAGAAGGATATAACATCTAGTATTCCATAGTTAAATAATATTCAGGTCCCCAGATAAATGATAACCATGCTCATTCAACAGCATCGAATTTAACAACGTTGGCGGACCAACTCACAAAATTGTTATTCATGCTAATTTCGCAAAGTTTTGTTGTATCAGTGCAACCCGAGCCGGTTTTGAAAACACAACACAAGTTTGTCACGGAGGTACGTTTTTTCTGTGGCGATTCGTCGTGCGCGAGTAGTACACCATCCAAGGACATGTCTGTGATATGGGTAATTTTCTTATTATGCAAACTCGTATTTACAACATTTAGGTTCGACTTCTGATTGGTGATAAGCTAGGTATACGTCAGCATCTTGTAAACACAAATGTTACAGTGAAAATTATTGCAGAAGAAGAGGCGAAATTATTGAGTGCCACTCAGATGAACCATAAAGACATGTAAGTTCCCTTTTGTATGCTTATATACCGTCGAGCTTGTTCTCACTGTCTTTTAATTTGAAAAAAATACTCCAAAAATCGCCTTTCAGATTAGGCGGAGCATTTCATTATTCGGGACGTTTACTTTCTCTTACGATTAGTTGCAAAAAGGAAATCTGCCCGTTTCTGCTTCTAAATTTCTGCTCTTGGTTTAAAAATTTCGGCCTAAACAACTCATATCGCTAACTAGGGTGGTCTAGTCTGAACCGATACCAATATAGCTGACATCTTCTGCAGGATTCTTATCTGATGTGACATTCCTATAGAAGAAGATGATGGCGAATCTGACATTCTTTCCAAAACTTTCGCCACATACCACTTGTGTCGATCGTGATGGTGTCCGGTTTAATGTCACGCATTTCACTGAAATTTTATCTAGGGGATTGTTTGCGGTGTTGAACATGAATTTGGCATCTATACATGTGTACATTTCTGTTGAATACAGTCTCCATCGATGCGCCACGACCAGCTTAGTTAGTGATAAGCATGGTCCAATAGTCAGAATTTCGAAAGGAGGACAGATTCATGCTCAGCGCTTCAAACAACACCCGCAAACGAAGTATCTACGAAATCGTTGATTTCTCTCGGTCTCCTCAATTAGCCGTGTAAATGGCCTACACCCGATGTTCCGAAAACAGATGTTACAGTCGTCATGTAGCTCCTAATTGTAGGCGAAGTTTCGGCTGGTAAATAATATCTTGGCCAAGTCGGATATGAAATCAAACTTTTAACAAGTGCCACTCCTTTTACAAGTCAACAACTACAGCATGCTGCGATGGCTTATGTGTGATTATCACTGTTAGACCGCGAAGAAGAGTCTGATAGTTAGTTGATCAGTACAGCTACAGTTTTTAATTATCCACTTTTCTGTCATTTTTTCACCCAAAACAAATATTAATTACTTTCTTCATTCAAAAATTCCATTAATTTTTCAGAGCGTGTAATATTCTACGAATGTGAAGTGGATCGATCTTGTAGATCGTGCTAACATAATTTCTTGCCTTTACAGAAAGACCGTTGGTAGTATCAGCAACGATTATGAGAAGATGACTATGGATGAAAGGGGTCATATGGCAGCGAAGTTCAACAACTCGGTAGGACATGTGGTTTAAGTCTCATCTCTTCGCATCCCTTGATCATTTCAACATGCTATTACCAGAAACTTACCCGTATTGCGCATCGCAAGCCACCAATGAAGGGAGCCACTGGAGACTTGAAATGTTCTGCCAGTGCGCAAGCGGCTACGGACCAGAAGTATGCTCTGCTTTTTCACATCAGCCCATTTCAATTGGGTACTCTTGGAAAGGTATTGTGTAGTTTTTTTCTTCTTATATAGCACAATTCTGATGCAGGCCCACTGGTGCGTGATCACTTTCAGTTCGACGTTTGGACGCTTTCGTTACCTCTCATGGTCACTGTGCATGGTTCGCAGGATCGTGACGCGCAAGGCGGTATCGTGTGGCATCGCGCTTTTGCCTCCGTGGTGAGGACGTTGAAAGATAATGTGTTCCAACCAAGTTGTAGAGGATCCCAATTTTGTTAAAAAAGTGATTGTTGTTGCCCATCAAAAATTTCAAAGTAGTAGTTGCGAAACATGAAAGCTACGACGGCTGAGATTAATCGTCTCTGTAGCGAAATCACGGGTGAGAAGTAGCTGCCTCACTTACAGGTGCTTGGTAGAATTCAACCGTATCTTGGAATCAAATCAGAACGTCCTGGTTTTTTCCCTGCGTGGTTTTCTTAACCTACTAGCTCGTGAGATTTTATGCAATTCTGTTGATGGACCTAATGCATTCTCTCACTTTTAATGACTGCTTCGAGTAATGTGTATTAATGTGTATGTTGCGGCACGCGTTAGCTATTGCCGACGTCTTGAGTAAATAAAAATGAATAAATAAAAAAGCTCCCTTTGCCTTCATAAGATTGACTTTTCACTACCGGTGTGTAGCTTATCCATTGGGGCCTCAGCTTTTCGTATTCTTATACCTGTATCTACGAAATTCTGTGAGTTACCGCAGTTACACAAGATATGAATTCAATTGCCAATTCGCAACACTTAGGAGAGAAATTCCATTTTAGTCACGCCCCCGGGCACTACAGATATCACCGCAGTGGCGTGGAAGGACCTCGCTCACGTTCTTCGTCATAAGTTCACGTGAGTATCATTAACCCATTCGTTTACTACGTGAGCAAACTGTTGTTTCATGGAGCGCAAGAGGTGTTTGTCTTGACCAGGGCGGCGAACCACATCCGGCAGCATTACCCCACTCTCGCGTTATTTTACATGAGTGCTTTTCATCACGATTCGTGGACGTCGTCGAAAAGCTGTTTGCATCCTTATAGTTTGCCGCACCACTACTAGCAGAACATTTCTTTAAAATATCATCCCTTCGTTTCGCTGGCCATTCCACCTGCCAGTTGGCCTTTACCGAATCTCGGTAACAGTCTATGGGTTTTCGAGGCTCACACCCCTTTGCTTTAACACGTTGACGACAATGTGGCGCAATGCTGCGCCACGCTCAAGTGGCCGCGTGGGACCGTGTGGCGCAATGCTGCGCATTGCCAGTCTTGTATCGTATTTTTCTTGATACATTTTGTAGAATTTCGAAGGATGTTTTTGTACTTTTTTAGTAGACCTTTGCACGTTGTTATAGGAAGCATGGTCCATGAAAATGATTCTTAGCTTCTGATTTACTGGAATTTTTGATTGTGCGCTAGTTTTCTTTACAAGTAAAAACAAATAATGGTTATTGCAAGAAATAAATAAGTGCAAACAAATACTGGTTACTGAAACAAACACATAAATACAAACAAATATTGATTATTAGAATAAACAAATAATGAACAATAAACAAATAACATTTCTCTTTTAACCTGGATAGGGAAAAAGGAAATTCTAAAAGCTTCTGGCTGTTATTTTTCTATTTTTATAGCAAAAATAGGAATGGTCACAATCTCCGATATTACAGGACTGTATATGTAATATTTGAGATTTAGTATTCACTTCCATTTTGAAAACAATTCGCCGTATGCCGGCATCATGCCACAGCCTCAGCGCGCTAGAAAATCGGTTGGTCCCACGCGCCAGACACGCGAAAAAGGCGTTGTCGTCAACGTGTTAACGACTCGTTGTGGTTTTGAAAGATTCCTGTTTTGTGAAAATTACGACATTTCTATTTCAGGTTATTTACGGGAGCTAGGCGTCCTTTGTCTGATACCGATTTGAATTACCTGTCTGAGAAGCTCCTGTTGCCAAATGTTCCTGACCAGAAACCAATTACATTCCATCGTTTTGCGAAGGTATTCTTTGTATGGCAATCAATTTGACTGGTAGCATAGCGTAACTCCAACATTGTTCCAGCAAAACCTTCGCGATGATGTTTCATTTTCCTTCTGGGAATGGTTCTTCGCAATTATGCAGCTAATTAAACAGAAGTTGCTGAAGTTTTGGGATGAAGGTTAGTCGCCGAGGAAGACACAACATTTCTTCCTGCTTCTTTTTAAATTTGAATTTGCATTTGTTTTTGACAGTCCTGCATGACAAAATCAAAAGGGACTTCCATTATTTGACTATCGAAGTAAATAAGCAGTTCAAAAAGTGAAGTGCGAAATGTTTGTGTGTGGAGGTCGTAGCGGATGTACATGAAAGGGTTTACTACCATTAGGCAAACTTGTCATTGGCATTCAGAGGCACATTCATGTTGTACTCGTTTCAAGGGTGGTTGATCGGATTCATTTCAAAGAACGATGCCTCTCAATCTATGATGCTATCCAGTCATTCGACGTTTTTGTTACGATTCAGCGATACTCAGACCGGAGCTGTTAGTATAGGTTTTGTGTGTGAGGACGATGACGGTCAAAAGGGTACGTTGTATTAATGTGTTCTGAGGATGTTGACTATAGTTGTGAAAACACTTCAGTGCCGTTTCATCTTGCACCTTTTTCAATCAAGGATCTTGATCAACTATCTTTGGCTCAGCGCATTGCTAGCTGTCCACAGCTGAAAGAAATCAAGTGAGTCTCCGTTTTAATTGCGCTCTTAGCTATTGATGTGTTGTTGTTCATATCGGTATTCCAGATATCTGTACCCTCACATGGACAAGGAGGAGATGCTGCGATACTTTGATAGTGAGGAAAGGAACCGCGGTGGCCCGGATAGCCCGACGGGTTACATCCAATCGGAGATAGTGATGGTTGCCAAAAACATCAAAGTAAGAATGGGATAGAAATAATTAGACTGTGCAGAAGAAAGACGTTGTTACCGCCATTATTCTCAGCAAACCGTCAACGTCTTCAGTCCTAAGTGGGGCTGACTCACCTTCCCCTCTCTCGGTGCAATCTAAGCTGGACTGGTCACCTGGCGAGGTAATACAACCGACACAGTCGATGGATATGTGAGTTACCTATCTTCGAAAAATATGATTTTCTCGAACTGTACCTGAATGAATCGACTTTTCATTCGATCCACATCCATTTAAATCTGATCTAAAAAGGAGGCGAAAATAATGCTCTTAGGCGAGAGCGAGGGCACGTTCACCTTTTCCTATCTCTAGCTTGCCTTCCAGCACCGTATTACCATTCTGCACTTTTCCATCACTGATTTCGGTCAACGACGTTATCTGGCTGCACATCATAGGTTCAGAAAACGGAATAGTTAGCGGAGCCAAATGCTTACCTCCTTCAAAAACGTTGCTATGAGAACGACCTCATGAGCTAGATAAATTGAACAAAATGAGCAGTTCGACGCTCCAGCCGCTTTCCTGAAATTCTGTAGTGGGCGAACTTTTTTGGTTCCGACCTAAATTAACCGGCGACATCCGTTAGCTTCAAAGCGTGTATATTCTTGTGTGTTCTGTACCAGCGTCTAACTCGCTTAGAATGGATTTCAGTGGTGACGATTTGGCATCGATGCTCTCGTCATCAGGGTTGGATGGCTGTAGCAACCAAGGAGACGTTGAATCGCTACTCGGTCCAGGATTCAGACCACAGCTACCGTCACAGCCACTACAGCACATTGATCTCTCGTTTGTAGACTCATACAGTAACACAACATTTTATCGGCATGATTAGGCATCTACGTAGCAATGTGTAGTCTGACTAGCAAAGTTCGAAACCGAAACTTGTGATCTTAGAGGATTTTCTGAACAACTATGATTCAGTGTATGTCAGCCTGTAACTTTCCAACCCAGGCTCATATTTATCCGGCCCTTGTATTCCGTTTAACAACTCAGTCTCATACATATTATACTCTTCTACATAGTTCTACCTGTAGATTTTTTGGAATGCATTTTCGGAGCGCTGAGCATAATAGGGTGAGGTTTAGACTTCCAGTCTTTTTACCTAGTCGCTAGAGTGAGCAGTACAAATCGAAGATTCCTTGTGCTCCTTTCTCTCCTACATATCAAATACATTGTGACTAATTCGCTAATGTATAGGCTTCTAAATTCAGAAAGATCTAATAAAATTGGTACTGTATTATTAAATATGATCTCGTTTTGTTTTCTATTCGGGATAGTCTCCACAACATATATTTGAAAATACATTGTGCAATGGTTTGTCTTACGTATTCGGTTTTATCAGTGATGATCTGATAACGTAGGCTGATGTTTAACAATAATAACGGAACTTGTCCAACATATACGGTGGGATCGCCGTTGCTACAGAAAAGGAAACCTTGTTGTTTTCGGTTCAGCTAATTGTGTCCAGGAACATCATATTGCCGAGGTTCTGGAGGAATTCTACTTTCATATTCGTGCTCTTCTCCATAAGCTCGTCCCTTTTGCTGATACTGGAACGCGTTGGTTCCATATTGGCCAGCAGATCCCACCCACTGATGAGTCACCACGTCGCCGCCATTATAGATAAGTTTTGCCGGCCGTAGAACACGTCTAAACAAATACTGCGTTTCTTCACTGACGTGAGATAGGATCGTTAGTCTTCACGACATTTTCGCCCTAGCTGTTCCCTAACCTAAACTATAACGTCCTAGTATGGCTTTAATTTGTGAGCGTCATTGATCACCAGTACGAGAATCTTTTTCACGCTATAGCAGCAACACCAGAAATGCAGCACTCCTTACGAAGAAATGCGCCTGTCGACCTACGACAACAGATTAATAACGCTTGAAGCTAACACAGCGTGCTCGGCCCTCATATACCACTGAGCGAGGTAGTGTGGTTTATCAATACCTTTTGGATATCACATATAACATGATTAAGTATCATATACTAACATTTAACATTTAGCACGGACGTTCTGGTGTCTTCCAACCGTTTGTTGCGCTAGGCTGGCTAGGCCTGACCTGTCGGACCAAAGTTATCCTAGTAGCTCCAGCAGCAGTGATCTCAACGATGATATCATTCGATTATTTTTAGCGGGACCAGAGGACTTTCCTCGTATCTATTTGCAGATTGCGGCGTTAGTCTCTTCTCTTCAAGGCTGGGATGCCGCATGGATTACCAACATTTTACTTTATATAGTTTTTTGGTTGAAATTGGGCGCGGTTTTATTGTTTGGTATTATCCATGTTTTTCATTTGGCGCGCCTAACAGTGTTACTAAAATAAACAAATAAAATAAATCTATTTTTAAAAAAGAGGCCAACCTGTAGACCAGTCGTTCTTCTACCTTCAAATGGCCCACTGTGATTTTCCGAGCGAGAATTTGCACTTGGAGTGGTTCTCGGACTTGAACGTGTGTATTGGACGCTGAGTAGTCCACCTGAAAGCTCCGCATGACTTGCATAAGAGAGTATCGCCCGTGCAGATTTTCCGATGCTAAATTTTTGCAACCTACTCATGTGCATAAAAAGGATGTAGCCCATATTTTTGAAACATAAAGGCGCCAATTATCATTGGAATGTCGTAGTGCTTTGGCGAGAAACAGTTTCAAGTGGACCCTTTAATTAGATGAGGCACAAAGTAGAGCAAGGTAATGGGCTTCCCGATCGTAGAGGTTTCAAAATGTAAGACACAAATCACCTGGGCTCCGTGCCAAATACGTCGAGAAACGAGACGGTGTGGTCCGATGAGTACAAAAGTGGGAACGTGGGGTTGGGTAAACTCGTCGTTTTGAGCGGTTGTGAATGACAGCTTGGGAGTAGCAACAAAATGGCAGACTTTTGCGACATGGATCTGGTGAGCGAAGCAACCGGTGTGCCTGCCTTTATTTTTCGCCAGCGGTTTTTACACTGTTCCCAAACTGCTGCTTTATGTACCGCTGCATTGTGTTTGCTGACCTTGACAACCACGACAACCAGGAAATTTGCGTGAAATGAAGTAAATGAACGGCGAAAGCGAACAAATGGTACCACACTCGTAATTACGCGAACAAAAGGAAAAGACAAAATCAGAGATCATGAAGTGATCCCTGCACGGACGGATAGATCGTTGAACTTCTCAAAGACAGGAGGGACCATTCTTTGTGCAGGCTTTCGTTGTGCGACGCTATTTTCAGCTTTGTCGAGCTGACATAGGCGGTGGAGCCGGGGTAGATGTGTCAGGCGAGCTTTCGCAAAAAACGCACATTCCGTCACCGCAGATATTGTCACCCTCGCGCAGGGGTGTGCGGAATTTTTTTCAAAAAAGCGGGAGGCTGAAGACGGAACGGAAATGACCAAAAAATGGCCGGAAACCGGAATACGGAACACGGGAGCGAAAATAATGCAAAAATCATTGAATTTATGGAATTTAGCCAAACTGGACCACAAAAGTTTTTATTTCTAATTCTAAAGGTAGCCATAGAATGCTCGTTTAGTTTCCACTAGAATGTGTCTACTATTTTGATGAAGACGCTCAACGTTTGGTGATAGCTTCAAAGTTAACGGTGAAAATTCTTCACAAAAACCGTATCAATTTCATTCATATAATATTTATAAGCCTCATTATTAACCGACGACAAGTACGTAGAGAAAGACCCACTTCTCTTTGCGTGAAAGACAAGAATGCTTTCGAAATAGAACTAAAAGCCCAAATTGAACACATTATGGTGGAGAAAAGTAGTTTTCCAAGAGAAACGGAGAATGGCTTTCTCTCAGATCGTTTACAATGAAAGCAGCAGTAGAAAACCATCTCTCGCACTCCGACGATGTGGCAGGTGCCGACAAATACTTCATTGCAGGTTTTCTTAGGGTAGAGGGGGGGGAGTGTAGATACTTCGCTAGATTGGTTTCATTTTACCAGAATTTGAATGGATCGTATAGACCTCAGCACAATACATTCAGTCTACTTTGTGTTGGCCTGTATAGTGGAGATCTTCGATTTTTTCTTCCGTTTCCGTATTCCGCCCAAAAACTAAACAGAACACGAAACGGAACGGAAGGGCCAAAAACGGCCGGAACCGGAATTCTGAACACGGAAATCGAAGTTCCGCACACCTCTGCCCTCGCCGTGAGAACGATTCGGCCGAAACTTCCTCTCCCACCCTGAACATCTCGTTTTCTGAAGATGACTTCTCTACTATGTTCCATCGTATCAGGACACGATCAGCGTTCAAGCGACACCGTGTCACATTGTCAGGTAGCGTAGTCGAATAGAATCGGATCTGTCTCAGTCCTAGTCATCTACACTTACACGTGAAGTGCAGTGCATTGAAGAACTAGTGAATATTGATTGCCCCGAGTAGATGATGTTTAGCCCACGAATGATTCCATCTTCATTGCCTTTTTTGAAATGATGAGAGCATGTGACCGCTGGATAGGCCAGTAGCGTTTATCATAGAAAGGCGAAACTTTGTACAGCTGTTGGTTCATCTGAACAGTCAATACAATATTATAACTGAACGGCTCTCATAGCAAACCGGAGGTTCGATAATGCGCCTGTCGGGTGAGTTCTTCCACAAATGGACGTGAGCAGAAAACAGCTCTGTCTTTGGTGATATAGCAGTCTGAGATGTTTCTCAAATGGGAACACGCTGAGGGTAAATTGTGTGTAGAATCCTGCACAATAATCACGAAGCCAAACAAAAGTTAGAATAAAACTTTACAATTTCGTCTAGGACGCGCCTTCGTTTCAGAATTGGCATTTCGTATGTTACTTCTCACATCAATGGTGACCAATTTCTTCCTGACAGGTATTTTACTCAGCTTGATTTTGCCTTTATTGGAGATTATGAAGAATGCATATTTTCTGCTCCATCATCTTCGACTTTGTTGCTCCGGATTGAGTTTTGCACAATCCTTTCATTTTCAAGTTGATGGCAAGCAATGGACTTCGACAAGGAATTTTGCTAGCGCTCCATTTCTCTTCTACCAACCTCACATTGTTATGAGGCGTAAGTTGCAAGCAGTGATTCAAAGTCACCATTTTCGTTTCCCACTGAGAGCAGTTATTCGAGGCAAGACATGTGTTTCAAAATCTATTCGTTAGATTCGCAGTGCTTGGGAAGCAGCTGAAATCAGACCTCTTTTGAGCAGTCATGAACACTCACAGTTTTTATACCGTCCCTGCCATCTAGATATTTATCCTTCAGTTTTTCAAGTGAGACTATTTGGAAAGGCTGCGTTTTAATACATATTCTACCATTCTTTATTAACAGGAACGCAGAGAACAGTATACAGCGGACGATAATTGTAGTAATCTTATCGATGCCCCCGATACATAGAGCATAGTGAACAACTTAATATGATTCGAAATGTGAGAGATTGTTCGTGTCACTCTGTCTAAAAATATGTTAACTGGCTTCTCAGTGTTTCTTCAGTTTCAGGACAGACCAGCAACTGCGGATCGCATGCAAAGTAGGTTCTCTAACTGTACTAATGCCCCTCATTTTATACATTCGGAGATGCTAGGTTATTCGCAAAACACTGACATCGGACGGGAATCGAACCCGCGTCTTTCTGTTTCCGGCGGACTGCACTGACCGGTGTGCTACCAATACACCTTTCTTAAGCCCGGTCGGGCCGTTGCTATCAGCACTCACCCGTAATCACGAGAATGAGCCGGTAAGCCGTTATCGGCAGTTAATAGTTGAGCTGTTATCATTTTTGATGTAGGTAACACGAAACTATTCCATTAATTACCGCTTTTTATATGCGTATTATGGACGAGAACTAGTTATGACTTATATATTCGGAGATGCTAGGTTATTCGCAAAACACTGACATCGGATGGTAATTGAACCCGCGTCTTTCTGTTTTCGCAGACTGCACTAACCATCTCTGCACCGACCATCTGAAGCTCTTGTAAGCGAAATGTAGCAGCATAATTGTTCACGAAACGATTGAGAAAGTAATCGGTGTTCATCAAGGGACGGAAGCCATTACGTGCTGCTCCGATTTAATTTAATCTACTCCATAATATAGAATCGCGCGGAACGGTGTTGAACTTTGTTTTTTTTAGATGCAGGCATGTAAGATGAACGTAAAAAAAGTTGTAGCCGATACAGTCTCACGGTATACACGTGAGTGTAAGTGATAGTTGCTGCGTACGCGTACGTACGCACTTTATTTCAACTTGTATTCACAGTGCTCGGTTTCATTCCCCAAGTCAGGTAATTTTCAAACCAAATTGGACGTTTTTCAAACCACGTCGGACGTTTTTCAACCATATTGGGCGTTTTTCCAAAACCTTCGGGCGTTTTTCAAGCCAAAGTAGCTTGAGAAGTGTCCAATTTGGTGTGAAAAACGTCCGACGTGGTTTGAAAAATGTCCAAATCAAAGTGAAAATGGTTCAGTAAGCGAAACCCAAGCGATGCTTGTCATGAGTGTCCCATATGGGTCCCGCCGCGATAGTCTATTACCGTACTCATAAGGCGTATTTCATCAGTCCCTTTTTCTTATACTGCATGATTTTTGATCTTGGTTTTTTGTTTTTAATGTTTTAGTGCTATTGTTGTTAATGTTATTGCTTTTCGTTTGTGGTGTCAACGAAGCCAACCCTCGTCCCTTTAAAGCCGTTTGGCGGCCAGCAGACCGCTGAATGGCTGGTAATTAAAATAACCGGGGAATGAGGTATTGAAAGATTTTGTGATCCTATGCGTTTATCACTGTACACTGTAGTTTTCGTGTCAATAGCTCGAGTCCTATTAGAATGCAAACGGATTGAAGGTAATTTTGGCCGCATCGAATAAACTAGTTAACTAAGATGAGCTGTTTTCAGCTGCGCACACTGGAGAAATAACGGCTTCTGCACCAACATCTTCTACTCAGAATCTGTAAGAAGACAATACTGTGGACGACCTTGTGGGATGTGTTGAAATAAAAAGTGTGTAGCTCGAAGACCCATGCCTAATTTAATGGATAAAACTTTTTCGTGCACACGTTAAGATATATATATTTATTCCTTAGTTTTATGTACAATCAAATATTACAGTTTTGATAATTTTGCAACGTATTTTTACAACGCATCAGAGAGTCTATTATGAAGCGGGAAGGCTAGGGATTGCGTAAGCTTTCTCGCTTATTGGTACTAGGTATGGGCTTGTTCGAGGGAAATAGTTGTTCATACCCTTAACGACACTACGAGCAACAGACTCGGTAGTTTTCAAGTCTCCGATCTTTTAATGCTTGAACCTCCTCTTCCTGAAGTGATGCCACTGTCAATTTCTTCCGTGGGATAATGTTGAAAATTTTCCAGATGTAATTCTCCAGTAGTGTCGTCATTCACTGTGTCTAGATCATCGGAATAGTTCTGGTGAACGTTATCCTCGTATAATATTCTACTGATTTCCTGAAGTCCGCCAACGATGGAGTTCGTCGTAGTTTCCGCCCATGGTTCTGTTTCCCAATGCTACCTTATCGTCTTTCTTCCATCGAACGGCAGGATGGATCTCGTTTGTGAATTGGATATGTCGCTTCCAACTGAGCGGGACTGCCGCGATATCAATTTCACCTTCTTTCACGCGCAATCCTAAATGTCCCTTAAATGAATTGTGGTTGAGGACATTCCCGCCTACATTTTCGTGCTGCAATGGAAATTAGGGGCACTACAAGGAGGTCATTCTTCAACAACTGAACTGAATAGAGTGAGCAAAAGTCCAAGTACATTGTTCTATAGAATCGCAATAAAGAACGATGCCCTTTACTCAGCTTTGTCCCAGCCGTGTCGATCGAGACGCGGTGCGGGGGCACTGCTGACCGAATGCCGCCGTCCAATTTCCCCAAAATCCGTGTGTATCCACGAAGTATATCTGTGCATCGTGATATTAGGTGTGGTGCAAAAGTTCTTGGACATTTGGGATACAAAACAGTTCATTTTATTCTATCTGAACAATAGCAAGGAGTCAGACTGAAGCCGAAAATACCGGACTCGCGGTTAAACACGCACCAATAACTGTGACCTATTGCCAATGCTCGCTCCATCGCCAGTTGATGAACGCGAGTAACTCGTCCGTTCGCTACGGATAAAGGCCCCTTCAAATTGCTGCTGACAGCAATGATGAAGGATAGCCCAGCAGCAACGCGGCAGCGCTGCGCAGCAAACCCACAGCGGGGGGGGGGCTATTCAGAGTGCTGCTGCCGCAGCTAGCAGCCAGCAGCAGCAGCACGGAATGGCTTCGGTCATTTTTCGCCGCCGCAGCAAATCAATCGGTACGCCACGCCAGACGGGACGTCATTCGTGTAGAGTCCTAGCACGAATCACCTGAAAATAAACGTCAGCACACGGTAAACATCCAAGTGCTGCTGTGGCGGCGTTGCTGCCGATTTCATAGCACACCGACAACGAAACGGTGGTCACAAGTGGAAAAGCGCTCCGCCCCCTTTTTGCTGCTGCTGTCAGCAGCAACACTCTGCAGAGGCCTATAAGGAGTGGTAAATGAGGAAAGCAAAGTGAAAAGACGGGATCGTAGCTGATTGAACCTGTGCCTGGGGAGAGATGAATTAGGGGATACACGGACTGGATGGTTCAAGCACCATTCCTTAGCCTGTTGTATTGAAGCCGCATGGCTTTCGACTTCCATAGTTCTGTTTCCCAGTGCTACCTTATCGTCTTTCTTCCATCGAACGGCAGGAGGGATCTCGTTTGTGAATTGGATATGTTAGGGTAGGGGAGGAATTTCGGGGTGAAATTAGCTTACTTCTTTCCGGGTGGTGGAAAGGCTTAGCGATGAGGATACGGAGGAAAACGATGTTAGCTTATCCTAATCGTTGCAAAAGCGAGAGCTACGAAGGGAAGCAAATCCTCAACCGCTGCACGACAGCTCCCATCACTGCCACTCAGCCATTCCTACTGCTTGCAGAAGTCTCGGTTCCCATATGACAAGCCACTACCAGGTGTAGGCGGACAAAAAAATTCGCGACCCGGATAACGGTGCGGATAACGGAATAGCCAAAATCGACCAAATAACGGATAACGGATAAAAAATTTCGAAGGCTAAACCCCTTATCAAACTCTACTATTATTTTGTATAGCTCGATAAATGTTTATTTGACCCACAAAATTC
>CP130735.1:20972-53972 GCA_030553155.1 Nippostrongylus brasiliensis
TTCATGGAATTTTTTAGCTAGTGGCACGAATGACTAACAGGCCTCTAGTGAAAGGCATACTTTTTAAAACGGCGTCAGATTAGAAAACACGATTAAATCCGAGCAGAGTTATGACGTTTCAAAGTGAGGAGCAAAAAAGGACAGAACTTTGTTCAAAGGTAAAGGTGCCGGCGTTGATCAGTCCCCTGAGGACGCGCCGCCGCATTTGTGTTCCATTCAAGTCGTAGAGGCATAATGAATGCGTATTCGGCCTATACAATGATCTGCGGGGGCCAGCCGCTACACCAGGGGCTGTATGCTCGTCTCTCTCGGCCGGGTGAAGGGCGCCCTTCGCCCGAAGGCGGGGCTCGGAAAGAGCGGACGAGTAGAGGGTCCGCCTGTACCGCGGTGTAGCAGCAATTTAGCAATGGAGCGCAACTCGCAAAACGAACACTCGTCGTTAAAATATTTTCCATTCAAGGCGCATAACTCGTCCGTTCTTTCCGAGCCCCGCCTTCGGGCGAAGGGCGCCCTTCACTCGGCCGGGTGAAGTGCGCCCTTCGCCCGGCCGGGAGAGACGAGCATACGGCCCCAGGTCAGTGTCTTTACCTTCCCAGACAAGTCTGGTACCAATTTACCCGACCCCGGTGGGATGGAAGGCTTGGTTAGCCCAGGTCGGGATCGATCGCTCGACCGTGCAGGTGACAGCAGCGCCTCTTACCACTGCACCACGCGGGCCATAGAACTTTGTTTACAGCCTAATATTATACATGAAGGAACGGGTCTTGAAGATACTTACGTCACATCGCTTCTGCGCATCCACGGCACCGTAGCGAACATTATGGAACCAACTGAAAACATTCCAAAGCACTATTCCACTCATTGCGCTCTAGTTGTCGGAGAAAACTTAGTAGCGAAGTTTCAACTAAACTTCCCCAAACTGTGTATGAAGAAAAGTCCTTTGGGCTGTTCATAAAGATTCTGGCATAAGTACCTATTTCAAATGTCGATCGGATATGGTCTACTAGGGCGGTCTGGTCGAAATTTCAGATTTGACGATTTAGCCAAATCGCCGGTTTCGATGTGATCGATAAGGGTAATCATAGACCGAAATTCGAAAACAAACATCAGAATCGTTATCACGCAAATAACCATTCCAGACAATGTTTCAACCGAATTGGTGAACCCGCTAGTTTTACAAGCGATATGGGTGATCTCCGGTTGAAAATCAAAAAAAAAAAACCGATGTCAGACTCGTAAACAGCAACTTAGAAATCCGCCACGGACGAAGTTTTTTTTTACATTAGTTTTATTAATAGTTTCTAGTAGTTTTTTCCTGAAATCACACTCATTTCGAAGAGAGGCTTTTGAATTAGTTGCCTAATTAGTGTCTGCTCAATAACTCCTTTCCGTAAATCATAAGTATTTCGAAGTGAGCCTGGATATTTGCGCTGATAAGCGGACCTAGGGAAGTAGAGTTTACCTCAGCAGTGTTCCTCTGATGAGCCTCACTAACTCTGATGTGTTTATAATTTAATTTCATCAGTTGTTCATCGGCCTATCGGCCGCCGAAAGTCTGTGCGCCAGCTTCGTTTAATAAATAAATAAATAAATAACAATAATATAAAAATCTATATTGCTTGCCGTGTTAGGTCACAGTTCGTTCATTCGGAATCTCGACACTGTTCCACTTAACGCACTCCTGTGGTCGAAAAGATTTTCTCTTTTCAATTGTCAAAGTCAAAAATTGACTAATACATCGTTCAGATAGGTTGCTTTGAATGCTAATCACAAATCTGAGGTTCTTTTCTCGAATTTCGATGGATTTCTGCAGATCCATGTAGGTAATCCTCTGCATCGTCATCCTCATCCCGTTCCCACGACTTCATTGCTTTTATAGGTTTATTTATTTACCGCTGCTCACAAACAGACGTTCTGTGGCCGATTGGCCGATCAATGGTTGGTATCCTTACTATATAATAAGCGAAACCCTGTTGTTTATTCGGCTAGATGAATGAGGGTCAATTCATTTTTCAAATGATTGTTGGTGGGCGCGATAGGTGGTGGCTCAATTCCTGCTTATCACTGAAATCATCTTGGAAATCTCATACTATGATATCGCACTTACACTTCGCTTAAGGGTGATCAGGTTAAAATTCCATACCTGGCTCAAACTTGGCATAGGTAGGTTATTTTGCATATTTTGCATGATCAACAATTCTACTTTTGTGCTGTTTGAGCCATAGTGGAAGGAGAAACTTGTTCGACCACCGGAGCGCAATCAGTGGAGCAGTGTCGAATTTCAAATGAACGAAGGGTGCCCAGCTTAGGACCTTTGTTATACCGACGCTCACCCCCCAGCGTCTGCCAGCGCAACTCGTCCCATTCAGTATCAGACACCGTGGTAGCAGACGTGCGTGTGTTAGTTGTCCCGGCAGGACAACTAACACACACACGTCTGCTACCACGGTGTCTATTTATTCGTTTAACGAAGTTGGTGGTTGATAGGCCGATGAACGGCTGGCCCTCTCTACATAATAAGCGAAACCCAGCTGTATATTCGAATGCATGAATTGATCTTTGAATGGATGAATGGATGAATAGATGGATGGATGAATGGATGGATTTTTCAAGCAATGTCAATTCATTTTTCAAGCGATCGGTGGCGGTGGCGATTGGCGGTGGTAGCTATTTGTGGTGATGGCAACTGGTGGTGGTTTTCAACTCATTTTTAGTTGATTGGTGGTGGTTTCATCTGCTTATCATTGAAATCATTTCGACAATCACATTCTATGACAATGCGCTTACACTTCATCTACCCCATATGTTTTCAGAGGTCAGTGTTACTTCATTCGAAGTGGATTGAGCTAAGGAGGGCGGGGTGTGAGTGGGCGAAAGTGGCATAAATTAGGGAAGTAAGTGGAAATTCGGTGAAGATGTTGAACAAAGTACACAGGAAAGTCAGCCGAACATGAAAAAAGGGTGCTATGTGGGTTTGGGGGGTGCAGCGTGCTGGTCTGTAATATTGCGTCAACTCTATGCTGGTTAGCATGTTAAGGTGTGAACAATTCTGAAGAGTTTACATGTCAAACATGTCATAACCGACCGAGTTGGTCGTAAGCAATGACAGATAAAACAACGATAACACGTTAAAGTCGACGTAAAGTTGCGGACCACCACCCTGCACCCTCCAACCCACATAGAGCCGAAAAAAGAGTGGAAATTCCGTCGTGGAATTGGAAAAGAGCTTACGCTTTTCAAGTAACTATTATCGCCGTTTCCATGAAGTTGAACGAAAATTTCCCGTGGTGTTCAGGCGACGAATTGAACGATAGGGAAATGAGGCCATTCTGAAGAGTGAGCAGTCTATCCAGCCCCGTCACACCGGCGCTATGTGGGTTGGGGGTGCAGGGTGGTGGTCCGCAACTTTACGTCGATTTTAACGCGTTATCATGGTCATACGATGCCATTGTTTACGATCAACTTGGTCGGTTTTGACATGTTTGACATGTAAACTCTTCAGAATTGCTCACATTTTAACATGTTAACCAGCACAGAATCGACGCAATATTGCAGACCAGAAAGCTGCACCTCCCAACCCACATAGCACCGTCACACCGAGGCCGACAACGTTAAGGCCCCTTCAGAGTACTGCTGCTGACAGCAGCAGCAATGATGAAGGATAGCCCAGCAGCAACGCGGCAGCGCTGCGCAGCAAACCCACGGGAGGGGGGGAGATATTCAGAGTGCTGCTGCCGCAGCTAGCAGCTAGCAGCAGCCAGCCAGCAGTAGCAGCAGCACGGAATGGTTTCGGTCATTTTTTTGCTGCCGGAGCAAATCGATCGGTATGCCACGCCAGACGGGACGTCATTCGTGCTAGAGGTCCTAGCACGAATCACCTGAAAATGACGTCAGCACACGGCAAACATCCACGGCAACACGTAGTGCTGCTGTGGCGTTGCTGCCGATTTCAGCAGCACACCGACAGCAGAGCGGTGGTCCTGGGTGGAAAGGCGCTCCGCCCCCTTTTTGCTGCTGCTGTCAGCAGCAACACTCTGCAAAGGCCTTTAGGGAGGGTCGTTCCCAACAGGCACAGCAACTCTGACAAAGGCAGCAAAACGAAACCTCAGACGAGGCAGCGGCTCGGCTTTCTCAGCAGGCGATCTCGTAGGCGAATACGTCAAAGGGAGACCACTGGGGCCGTATGCTCGTCTCGCCCGAGACTGCTGGGTATAGGCCTTTGTTATACCGACGCTCACCCCCAGCGTCTGCCAGCGCAACTCGTCCCATTCAGTCTCAGACACCGTGGGGCCAGACACGTTTGTGCGTGTTATCACGTCAGACGCTGGCGTTCGCTGTGCTTTGCACCGCGATTGACCCTTTCGCTGGGGGTCGGTCGAAGGCTGCTCTGTATGCTTCGGGCGCGTGCGTGCGTGCGTCGCGTGCTCAGCGGCTGGGCGCTCACCATGAGCGTCGGTATAACAAAGGCCATAGGGCAGTTCTCCCCGCGACGCCGTATGATTGGAGTCGGCCCATGTAGCCTGCGCTCTTACTCGCTGGCTCCTCCCCTTGCCCCGCCCACTCAAAAGTTGGGGAAAGAGGCACGGCATAATGAACACGTTGAATACTCTCGGCTCTTCGCCACCTCAAATCATGATCAATAGAGTTAGAGGCTCACTCCAAATCAGGATGTGTCCTAGAACTTTGAGAGCAAACGAGAAGGTCATTACGTGACAACCGATTCCTATTGAGAAGAAAGAAAAGTAATTTGACTGCAGCCTAAAATTGTTGTTAATTGTGCACAGCAAAGAATTGTACTGGATTATTAATCAGTGATTAAGAGACCAGTTCAAATGTGTTAGTGGAGGGAAAATCTGAATGTACGTCGGATAACCGGTGATCTTCCTGATAGAGTACTGCTCGGTGAACGAGTTGGATTTTGACGACGTTAATGAGAGGTCATGCAAACCGATAACGTTTGAAGCTTACCGATTTAAATACAATTTCTTTAAACAAAGATTGCCTCAAGTACAAGGAAAAGGATATAATGGATCAACTTTCATAGAGAGAAACGAGCAAGCGAGAGCTATGAAACACAAATAAGCACCTACCTCTTTGTCTAAAGGGTTCAGCATTGCCATGTATAAGTTGATAACAGGAATAGCTGGGATACCATTCGAAACAAAACAGCGATTCGAAATATTGACGTCGAGGCGAGGTAATGTACGTAAATGCACAGCTAGTGCTGCGATACTGGATGGGAAATCAATCACCTTGGGTAAGAGCGAAGGTGATATGTAGGTTGGGAGTGCAGCTAAAGAAGAAGTTTCTCGACGCTGTATTTTTCCGCGGAAACCTGTTCAGATTGGTGATAAACTATGGGGAATTTGAAAATGCACATTCAGAAGCAGTTCGGCTTCTTCGAAGAATTCTACTACGTACAGAAAGCATAGCAATTTTACTGGCACAAGGGCAGACCCTGCTAACTAGGGCAATACGCACTGGATAATTGAAGAAATCCCTGACAGTAGCTCGACTGCTGTTCGTTGATGATCATCTACTGCCCACATGAGCAGTATCCTTGGTCTTATGAAGACTCTGTGCTTCCAAAGCATACGGAGAGGCTAAGCCTTCAAATCCGTCAACTGGTGTAGTCCGTCTGAGGTGCTTACGAATAGCTGTTCAACGGCTGTGTGAGACGCAGTGGTTCGCAAACAACAACAACTTCAAGTGCTTAAGTTTCTATTGCTATGACCATTCTTCTGATTTTCGGCTGGCGGGGTCATTTTGGAAACCCACGCAGTTTTCCTTCCAGCATACCCTCGTCGTCTGGCAGAGTTACCAGATAGAGTTTCATCCCAAGCGTCCATTTTACAGTGAAAAGTGTATTGAAATCTCGTGGCCATATCGCTGCAAGATTGAAAATGTAGCAAATGATAGCCTTTGCTGCTGCGTCGTCACCATGCACTTACGACTCTACCACACAAGGTGTGGCTAATTCTTAACAGTCCTTCGAAAGAAACCTTTATCAAGTGTATACAGCAACAATATACGGAAAAGTCAGAGCGTATTTTACGCATCAGCATGTGTATACAGCAACAATAAACGGAAAAAGTCAGCGCGTATTCTAAACATCCCTTGAAAAGAACTGGGTTTATGTCAAGGTTCTTGCAAACGATAAGGATACATTCATACTCGGCAGCGACAAGACAGCAACAGTTGAGGCCAATTATACGGCAGCGACAGAGGTGCGAAGGCGTCCCAGGTGAAATGTTTGGAAATTCTTTTCCGGATAATGATAAGACAACGCAACTTTTCAAGTATCGAATAGGTCCGAATGTTATTATGGACAAAACCATGCAAAAATCGTTAGCCCCACACCTCTCAAACTGAGGATTGGCACTGGTGACTACGACTGAGCCGTAGGTGATGTAGATGACGCTTCCAGTGAGTGATGCCAGTGATTACGGATAAACTTAATGATCGGGCTTGTTATACCACAGTTTAGAACCTGAAAAATTGCTAATTTAGCAATATTATGACCGCACATTTATAACAAAAGCAATGTCAGTAAGCAGACGTTGAGAGGCTGGATTCAAGATGGAATATAATTTTCCCCGGAAAATCGCGACAGATGGGTATTCCTTGTGCTGGGAATGGAATAACTTGGACAATCTACAGGGTGCGTCAAAAGTCTTTGGACTCGCTGTTCGAGGATCATTATATATGAAAATCGCCCTGCAGCCATCCAAACTTTTATGCGTAACCATTATACCAATCTTGCCCTACAGTATAGTAAATTTTCCTTACTGATCCTTGGCCCGTTTGAGATGGCTGGAGTAAAAGGTTTGCGCACTGCGATGACGAAAATGCACAAGGAGGGAGTGTTAGGCGAGGACATTGCCAGAACTCCACGTATCCCCAAGTTCACGGTGTACTACAACTTGGATAGGCTAGAACGGACGGAAACAATCACGAGGACAGGCCAAGATCAGGTAGGCCGAGAACTTCTACTGCTCCTGTAGTCGTCAAACGGATATGTGACAAAGTGCGCCGAAATCCGCGAAGACCCATGAGAGAACTCTCTCGTACTGAAAGAGATTTCGAGTGCTCCATCAGACGAACTGTTAGATACAATATCAGAGTGGTGCGTACAAAATACGAAAAGCACAGCCACTGAATAACTCTACAAGGACTGCAAGGGTAAAAAAAATGTGAAGTGCTTCTGAAGCGTTTCGTGAAGGATCCTGTTCACCGACGAGTCCGTTTTCACGATTGAACAATTCAACACGATCACCAAAACGACAGGATTCTTGCCAGAACTGTAGGAGAAGCTAATCAGCACGGGTATGTGGCGGAAAAATCAGGGCACCCGAAGTTCGTGATGGTTTTCGTAAGGATAACAGCAAGTGGGAAAACGCCACTGATTTTCGTGGATAAAGGCTTCAAAATCAATAGTCAGAACTACCTCGAGACATTCTGAAAAAGGAAATTTTTTCTTGAACATCTAAACACTTCAAAAATACCAGCTGGAAATATCAGCAGGACTCTGCACCTGCCCACAGGGCCAAAGTCGTACAGAAGTGGTGCGCCGACAACTTTCCCGATTTCATCTCAGCAAAAGAATGGCCACCACACAGCCCGGACCTCAATCCGATGGACTTCTCAATCTGGTCTATATTAAAGAGCAAGGCCTACTCAACACCACACAAGGACATTGAGACGCTCAAACGAGCTTTGAAGAAAGCCTGGAAAGAAATTGATGAAGAAGTCCTGCGCGCCGCTGTAGATGTGTTCCCTAGGCGACTTAAGGCCTGCGTTCGTTCCAGAGGAGGTCGTTTCGAAACCTAACTATATTTTTATGTGTACAATGTCTAAAGTAATTGATGTTATGAATTTTGTTTCATCTGCTTCATAAAAAGCCGTTAAGGCGGCCAATTATCTGAGTCCAAAGACTTTTGACGCACCCTGTAATAATAAGATCCATTCCTAACGAAGAACCCCCAGTTGGACCGCGCTTTAGGACTGCGCGTGAATAGCCGAAACTGCCAAATGGGGGAAATCGGATCTCCTTGACGTCCCCGGTTTTAGGTTCTTGAAATGGTAGCATCGCGAACAGGTCCACATCAACGGACGTTAACTTTGGCAGTAGTCACCAGTCAATGCGCCAAATCTAGGCTGCATAAACCTAGGGAGGAATTGCACCAGGTCTAGTACGGAGACAGATGTGACACATAAGGAAAATGTGGGACTGTGGTTAGAATACTGGAATTTAACTATGTTTCGTGCAGTAAATATCGTAAATATTAATATTTCACTGTACCGAAGACAAATCTTCCTGTACATAAAGTGAAGCGCTCGTGTAACACCCTTCTGAAAAAAAAAGTTTATCATGTTGTTCGAGTTCGTCTTAATTTTCATTTGATGAGAAAGCGAAGAAAGGAGAACGTTTTCTATTGTCCTTCTAGTGCTAGTAGTTGAAAAGCGAACTTGGGTGGTTTTTGTTGAGACCTCATCGTTCGATATGCTAGTACTTGCATTTTATTAGATTTTAAAGAAAGTTCTGTCCGTTGGCGCAACGTCCTGGGTCCGGATTCATAAACGAAACCGCCGGTTAATTGCCCCGGGGATTATGTTCCACCTGTGAAACGGCCTCGCCCAATGGCGAGGCCTATGAAACGTAACAGAAATCTGGATGAAAATAAAGTTATAAACAAATTATATAGTAAATCTGTTTGTCTGAAAACAAATGATGATAATCTACCATCAAACCTTCCCGGAAAACTCAATCAGTCACAGAATTCACCAGCGTTTTCGTTCATGAATCTCTGCCCTGGTGTCATTCACAGCAAATTCGAAAGACAGCGCGATTAATCGGCAAGTGTTGCTTTCTCATTCAGCGAAGAGCTCTTCTTGCGAAAGAAATTTCTTGACAGTTTCTCTGTATTTCTAATTCATAATAAATCCTCAACTCAAAATAGCGAGATTTATTTATTTATTTATGCGCCATACTACGCGCCAGTTGAAAGAACCAAAGAAAGCAACAAGAACACTAAACTCAGAACAGTAACTCATAACAAAACCTCAAATAAGCAAATAAGCAAATCATTTGAGCAACTGAGCCTCAGGGGAAATATTGAAATTCGTTTAACCCGGCGGTCAGTTTTAAACTAGACTAGCATAACTATTAAAATGAGCCATGCTTCGGCTGGAGGCCGTTTGTTCCATTCGAACCTCTGAGCGACAGATTTCGCGAGCGGCATTTCTGCAGTATTCATAAGAAAAAGAAAAGTTCCTTGCCGTTGATGGAACAAGAACCATGGTGACCCCTACCTCCGACTGTGCACACCACGAAAGCCTGGTGCCCTCCCCCAGGAGAATGAGCAAGAAGGGACTCCTCGGACCTTACATGGCCACGACAACAGCATTGTGACAGTAGGACGAACAGGAAGAAGTAGCAGAGGTCTAGTAACTGTTTTGCTGGTTCCTTGTGATGTCCAGTACAAATAGTAGGATATCCCACGTGTGGATGCTGAGACTGCGGGACTTAATCTGCCCGATATTAAGACTGTATATGATTGGTGGTTCAGTGGAATTCTGAACCAGATAAGGATGAAGACAGAGCACAATGAGAGTCACCCTTTATTGGTGGTGATGAACGAGTATATGATTAACAGGTGACGCACACCCCAACCCCAAAAGGGGCGGGGTGAGGGAGACGTGGGGTCGTCGTATCGACGACACTGCGGCCAGCCAGGGATACAAATCAGGGACAATTTCACTGTATAATTATTATACTATGATCGACAGTATCACATCCGACTTCGCGTTGTGGGCGGCTTTGCGCCTGACCCCAACTTGTCGGTGTTACGTGATGGGCGCCGTCGCGGCTGACCCCTGCTCGTTGGCGTGAAGTGTGGGGTGCCATGGCGGCTGATCCCTGGGAGCAGCGTCGGCGAGGGCACGGGAACGGCGAAGATGGAGACGGCGATGGAGAAGACGGCGATGAAGATGAAGGCAGCAGCAACGAAGAAGATGAAGAAAGATTGACGGTGGAGTTGGAATGGTGTTCAGTGACGAACCTCTTTATTGAAGTAATGCACCACTCCGGAATTAAACTATTTTGAGCAGATAATATCATGTAGGCTAATCACCCCCTAAGGAAAATGGGGGGGGGGTTGTCGCCGTTGACCGCCGTTAACTGGGCTACGCCCGTGGGTATGACCTAGGCCAACGCGTACGGGGTCACACGACCGTCTATTCGCTTCGAGGTGATTCATATTGACATGACGCTGCTTATTATTGACGACTTGCAAATTTGTTCTGAAATTTTGCCTATTTCGCCTTTCACATTTTGAAAATGGTGCACACTTATATTCGGTTGTGCGAAAGGTTGCTTGAGCCGCATCATCGGCTTTTGTGTTTTGGCGCTGGTTACGCATTCTTTTGGAATATGTGGGTACGTGATCTCCATTCTTATACTCTTGCATCTTGTTGCTGCCTTTAGCTTGCAGAGTGGACATCTAGTGGATATGTATTGCTAGATTGGCGACGGAACTTGTCTTTTGAAAAGATTTTCTCGTTTGACGATGAATTGTATGCTGATTTGGCTGCATCTATGACCTTATTTTTGGGGTATGCTTCAGATATGTTTCCTTCAGGAAATGCCACTTTCGGTCTTATACTTGATTCTTCACAGACTGATGCTAACCCGTAGCATATACTATTAGTTGGATTTTCATTGAAACTTTTACCCTTTCCGTAGACAGTAGGGCCAAAAAAAGTTCTGGATATGTACAATCCTGATGGAATTTTAAGTCCATCCGTCGTGTTTGTCACGAACTCATGAAAATAGTCAAGTCCCACGAGAATGTGTGGTACCTGGTGTTCACCGCGAAGTTTCGAATTTGCGAGGTATATGTCGTTTATCTTCAGGAAGCTTTTATCATCAGCCGTAAGCTTCACGCTTGGAAACCCACTTGTTATCACCGGTTTTGTCAAAACCGCTAACTCTACTTCTTCACCGAATGCTGTCCCAATTTTGAGATCTACGACATGGCTTCTAAATTTGTCTTTATAGCCGCCGATGCCAGATATCGTACATATTTCTGTGCTTTGACGTTGCAGTCCTAGGAGTGTGGCTAATGATTCTTGAATAACGGTTTTCTGCGCTCCAAAATCGAAGAAGAACAGTGCTTTTTCATATTCTCCCTTTCTATAGTTCCACACATTGCCTTCTGCCGTCATTAGAATAAGCTGAGCGGTAGTAGTTCCACTTTTGTTGGACTGAGAATGGCTAATTTCGGTCAGTATTTGGATGTTGTTGACCGTGAACTTCTCATTGGCGTTTCTTTCAAAACGCTGATTTGGTTCTCTGAATGAATTTCGCCTTGGTTGAGCCCTTCTTTGCTGCGGACTATATGACCGATTATGATCCCCGTGCGATGACGGATCTTTGAAACATAACGAGGTATGGTGTTCTTGTCCGCACTGGTTACAGTCAGGTCTCTGGCAGTCGTAACTGTTGTGGTCGGGAGAGAAGCATTTCCAGCATCTATTCTCGTCTTTGAGAACTTTGCGGCGACTTGATTGATCCGTTATGGTTCGGCATGCCATCGATGGATGGTTATTCCGATGGCAGAAAGCGCAATCATAGCCTTGGTGAGGTAGCGGACTGATGCCTTTATCTCGGGGTAGTGTGACGTTGTTGAGAGATCGTTTGTTGAGAGTCCTAATCTGCACTCCACATATTTTTTGGCCGCTATCTCTTCTTTGAGTGGGCCCATGAGACTTTCTGTGGTTTGATTAGATTGTTTACGTCCAAGTACCAATACAGGTTTCACGATTTCCGGAGGGAATCTGCGAAGTATGGTATCGGACCACATTGGACCGCAGGTTTTTCGAACGTCTTATCCTGCCGACACCATTTGGTTGACCAAAACTTGAATTTGGTCGAATAATGCAGAGCAGTTGTCCACTGAACTATTAGCTGGCTTAAGTTGTACGAGTTTTTGTACAATTTGCGATCTATTAGTTGACTGGTCATCGCAATTGTCCTTTAGAGCTTGTATGGTCCAGTCGTAATTTTCAGGAACGAGTTTGATGCATTTTATGGTATTTTGAGCTTTCCCTCCCAAACTTTCCTTGAGAAGCAAGAATTTCTCCATTGTGTCAAGCTCGGTACTTCTATGCACTAGAGTTTCAAAAACGGCCCAGAATTCTGTGAATTCTTCGGCGCTCCCGTAAAATTTTGGCAGGGAAGCCTGTGGTGGTTTGATGGAACGACACGTTCTCATCGATGGTTGACTACTGTTGTTGTGGTTTTCCGCGATTTCCGCTTGAGCTGTCGCGGAAGAGGTTTCACCACCGTTTTCCGTACTATTTTGGTCGGAAATTTCGTCATCTCCACTAGATTCCAGGTTTATTGCTGCTAACCTCTGTGCTTTTTGAGTTATGTAACCGAGTTTAACATCCATTCGGTCTCGAATGCATTTGGCTTCATCTAATCTTGCAGTGAGCTGTAGACTAAGCTCTTCGGATTCAGCTACTATATGTAAGAGATTTGATTCAGACTCTATTTGTTCAATCTCCTGCATAAGCTCTTTCCTTTCCGTTTTACTTTTGCAATTTTTGTACTCTTTTACTTCTTTATATAGATTTTCCAGTTTTGCTCTGCTCTCCTTTATCTGATTCAGGCTACTTTGAAGAAGTGCTATTGTTGTCCTGCACTCTTCATAGGTTTCCTCGTTAATTGAGTGGAATTCTACCTTTTTTGTGTACTACACGTAACGAGTAATTAAATTTTTGAGTGTTGTAGCACTCAGAGTGATGGGCGTCTTTTAAAAATATAGCGCCATTTCTACTTCGATCTTGACGTTCGCAAACTAATCGAAAAAAATTTTTTATCGAAATACTCGATAGTTTTATTCCCGGTTTTCACCAGAGGAAAAACCCCAGGTACGGAGTAAGAGATTATGAGAAGAAATTCGCTTAAGCGAGAATCGAACCAAAAGTTCGATTGTGGTTGTTGAATAACCGACTTAGAATTTGCACAATAGTGCTAGTCTCTCTCCAGGTCACAAAGCTGGCACGCTTCGACACGGGAGTTGTGGCGATTTGGCCGATGCACCAAAAATGTGGATGCTGAGAATGCGAGACTTAATCTGCCCGATATTAAGACTGTATATGATTGGTGGTTCGGTGGAATTCTGAACCAGATACGGATGAAGACAGAGCACAATGAGAGTCACCCTTTATTGGTGTTGATGAACGAGTATATGATTAACAGGTGACGCACACCCTAACCCCAAAAGGGGCGGGGTGAGGGAGAGGTGGGGTCGTCGTATCGACGACACCACGGTCACGATGAGATAGTCTGTCAACCGTCTGCGTTTAAAAAATGATACGAACATGCCAGGGCTTTACTGAATTCAAAAAACCTCAGAGTCAGCATCCTACTATAAAATAAGCGAGACCGCGATGTTTGTAATGGGTGGCTCATATGGGTCCCGCCGCGATTACCCGTTACCGTACCCCCAGGGACGCATTTCATCAGTTCAGCTCGCCGTCTTTTGCTATTTGTTTGTCGTTTTATTTTGAAACTTTTTCTTTGATTTCAAATCTTTATTTCAGTCTATTAGTGGTTAGTTCTTGTTTTATTTATTATGTGTTTAGCAGCCGTTTGTCGTCCGGCAGGCCGCTGAATGGCTGGTACAAAATAATCATCGTGGACGAAGTATTGGGCGTACCGCTGATTCTAGCTGGAACGCTAGCCCCGAAATGTGCAGAATTTCGGAAAACGAATGCCAGGTTCATGATCGGACCCCGATGGACCCTTATCTCTAAGCAAAATTGAAACGAAAAATTCTTGCTTCACTGGGGTGAAATAAATAGAACAGTGCCAAAATTTCAAATCAAATTAACAAAGTGTGACGTAACAAGCAATATAGCTATACGTGCTTATTCACACATTCATATGATGAACGAAGCTTGAAATGGACGTTTGGTGGCTGATAGGCCGATGGACGGCTGGTTTAGTAAGAAAAAAAAACTCACAGAATGTTCTCCCCAATTAGACCAATCATAAGCAAAAACTTTTTTGGTTGTGGCAAATGGGTAGAATTTAGTTGCTTCAAATTCGCCTTTGTAGTAGTGATTAACTACGACATCAATACCATATTCTCCGGCCTGCAATTAAACAAACTGTTAGAATACATGCTCCATAGAAGGTTCCCAAACATCGTTGTTTGCTTTATCTGTGAGAATAGGATATAACCTTTCATATCTACATTAATTTCTCGTCGTGGAGCTCCTATTATGAAATACAAACCTGTTGAGCCACTTTAATTGCCTCTTCGTGGTCAACAGCGGTGGTGTCACCCTTTCCAAACACATTGAGAAAAATTGCCTTCCTCGCGTAAGGATGGTACTGTAAAAGTAATGTGGCGGGAAAGCCACTATAATTGATGGCATTCAATGAGAAAATTACGAAAAACTCTCAAACAAATGTGAAATGGTTACCGGAAACGTCTACGCAGCAATGGCTGTACAATTTGAAAACGCACGTGAACGGAAAAAATACTAACCAATGACGCGACCAAAAGGTAAAGGAGAAGAATGAGATGAAACAATCACTTTAACATCAGTGTCTTACACACGGAATCACATAGGTTGAAGGTGTTTTTCGTGCTTTTTTGCTCAATCCGGTTAACTGCTCGACTTTTACCCCATCACGGCACCATAATTAGCCCAATTGGTTGGAATAGTGTTGACCTACTTTAAGCGCTTCAATGGCTTCCTTGAAGGCTGCTGCGAGTGCTAATTTACCAGACCCCTTTGTAAGCCAATCTTTGCTTTGTCCGAGACTGAAATCCACAAACATAGATCGCTATTTGAATGTGCAATTCGTTTAAAATCTTACGTGTCGGAACTGAGATCCTTATTAAACGACGCTACATGGAACTTTTTCGTGTCAAATCGAATTCCACCATCGCCGACATGAATCACTCTGATAGGGACTTTCATGTAGGCGAATGCAAAACGATAGGCATAAAGAACGTGTTTGTAGGCCTGAAATTGAACAAGGGCGAGTGATCACTTAAAATTGGTGACTCTTTCGCTGCATGAAGAAATCGCTGTAGGTTTTCAATACGTTGACGACGAGGCGATTATGGTGCGTCTGGTGCGCGAGACGGCGAGCTACGCGCGAATGACACTCTTTTCTTAACATACCAATTTCTTCAATAGAATTCACCTAATGTATTGAATATCAATTGATATGCACTTATACGTTTTTCCCATTGCGTATTGAATTAACAGTTCCTTGAAAACAACACATACGCCGAAATAAGTTTAATAAAACTTATTTCAGCGCACGTGTTAGGGCGGGATGGCCGAGAGGTTAAGAGCTCAGGCTCAAGATCTCGATGATCAGGGTTCAATCCCGTCCCAGGCAGAAACCCTTGCCTAGCTTAGAAATAGCTGAAAAGGGTATCGGTACCAGCGTCAGGCCCGTGTGACAGGTCGGCTGATGGAGGAAAACTGTCACGATCACAAAATGGATCGATGATCGCAAGCAAGGAACTGGCGCTCAAGAACCTGCGATCGAGGACGATATGACCACCCCACGTGGAGCTCAAGACAGAGAAAAGATGGCAGTGTGGCACCTCTACAAATGCGGGAGCAGCACCAAGGAGAAAGAAGACGGAGCGACTATCATAAAAGACGTACCCCGTAACAGATCGGGATAAAACGTGGAATAAAAAATTTCAGCGCACGTATTGTGCTGAAATAAGCTCAGCGCAACACATTGGTCCATAAAAACCATCGCTTCGAATACCGCGCACTGCACGTGCTGTGTGCAACCCCTTGCCTGCCGCCGTACACTGTACTGGTGGTGCCTATGGCACACCGCACGAGCGACGCAGGGGCGGGCGCACTGTTCACGATGAGTCCCAGTACCGCGTATTTTATTCAAAGCGATATTTTTATGACTGAGTTGAATTTTTTTCAGCGCATGCTTAACGAAAGAAGTACTATAAATCTACTATGCACCGAGAAGAGATGAAGTTGATTTTTTTCTAAAGTCTTTTGATTTTAATACTTTGCTGCAATCTGAGCTGTAAACCCAACAAATGCATTCGCATCCTATCGGCTTCAAGATGAACATGATAATCTTTCCATGACTCATGATCCATCTGGTCACCTGCGTCTTGTTGAGTTATCCAGTCATCAATATTAATCTTGTGTTAGCGAGAAAGTGGATAAATTTATCTAATGAAACTTACAGATCCGAATGAGACTTCGAATGGCGGTGTGGATGCATCCGTAATCGCGACAACTGCATACTCTGTATTTGCCGTGCATTGAAAGCACAAAGTTTGCTCCTGAAATAATATCGTCATCGTAAAAAAAGAACCCGAGGAACGTGAAATATGCAGACACGGAATTTGATCATCAATCCGAAGTTGGTTCAAGGGAAATTGTTTTCCGTAACCTACAACTCCCGCCTCAAGAGGGTCAGCTGTCATCAGCAAGCACATGCTTCAATCATACTCGATACCTTCTGATGTACTGAACTAAACCTGCCTGTTAACTAATTAAACTTTTAAATTGTTGGGGTTCGGTCACTCTTCAAAAAAATCTTGCTTCATAAAAGTGAGGAGTTAGACCAGAAACTTCTGTCTTCACCGCTATTATAGGGCAATCCTTTCTTTTTCAACGAGATCATTTCGCTTCCCCATTTAGGAAGCATTTCCTGACATAAAGTTGGGTGTCTGACATCTTCGAATCGCAACCAGCGGAATACGATTGAAAAACGGGGTTCACTCCTTGAAAGGATTTTAGTGATGATAATAAATATTAACTTTCTCCTTACAAAAAATTTAGAATTTACTAAGCTGTCACGGAAGTCTTGTCTTACTTTAGCGACAAATCAGTAAATTCGATGCAAACTCAAGTCGACTGGAGTCAACAGACTACCGAATAACTCAATGAGGAAGAAAGAACGCGGAGAAGGGTTTAGCCTTTCTAGGCACAAGCTAGCTAATGTGCTATTAACGAGAGATACACTCGGACCAGTTTTTATTTTCATAATTTACCTTGTTTTTCAAAAGTTCTTTGTCCGATGAAAGAAACACGAATGAGTTGACATGACGTTCCAGTTCCTCCGCAGGATCGATACATTGGCACCTACCATTCTTCACGTGTGCGTTCACGGCGCACCCGAACTTTTCTAGAACACCTGCAAGGTGACAATCTCAAAATGGAATAACAAGTCTCTCTACCTTGCTATGTTAGATTTGAGGCAACACCAACATCGTTTGAGCGTTTTTCTGCAGCTATTATTGAGGTCTGTGCTTCTTTCAATATTACTGGTAAGGCTTTTCGACTCACACTCAGCACTGGAATCATTTAAGAAGAGGAATAGGTGGACTGACCAAATGTACACGCCACGGAATGTCGAGCGAACGCGGGCACATCAATGAGTCCATCTTTTGAAAAGACGAGGGCTACTCGCGGGGAATCGGCACATGCATTGTCAGGATGACGATCTTTCCATCCCTTGTCCGTAACATCCTTAAAATATACGAATTTTTCATAGCTTCACCTCAATTTATAAGGTGGTAGGAAAGTCTTGAGCTGTTTCACGTACACGTTTTCTTCGTTTTCTTAGTAAACAATGCATTTTATCCCACGATGTAATCACCATCGTTAATCGGAACAATGGCGCCCCTGTTGGGCAGGTCACCCATCGGATTCTTCTGTAACTAAGCAGGGTGAAAGCCAAAGAGGTCGCTCAGTGCCTCTATGACATCGAATTTGGTGATTCTTTCCTCAGCTAAAAAGCAGCACGTGAGGAAGATAATCGACAGTTGTAAGGGATGAGTGTAACAAGATGATTAACAATTATGTGCCAGTCGCATTTCCTTAACTATTCACTGGTCTCTTTATCGGCATAGGGTCTGGAGGCAGCACACAGAGTGCACACCAAATATTCTCTCGGTCGTTTTTTTTTACTTCCATGAGTTTCCAGAGCACAATGGCTCGAGCAGTAGCAGAGCGCTGTTGAGAGCAATTCATGGCACAGTCTTCGCCTTGTTTCTATCAAGATACTTTTTTTGAAATTACAATGCAACACATGACAAACCTCATAGTAATATTTTCCGGCTACATTTTTACGTTGGTACTCCCAATTAGAGCGTTTCTTCTTGTAGTCAGAATCTCGTTTGCTACAGTCGGAGTTTGTTACCCTTTGCGCATGCCTTTTTAGCCTTCCAGGAACAGCGACGACATTAACGTCAGCCTCAAATGTAGCCATATTAGTTACATATCGAATTGCTCCTCTACTTTCAACAATTATTATCACATTTCTGTCCACCTCTAGGGATAACGAACTATACGTACAATCATAGCAACTCTGTGAGCTCTTACTTGGAGTTCATGCCTATATTCAACACTAGCAATTTTCTCAATGCTACTTCTATTTGAATATTCAACCTTCCTACTTAAATTCCAAACGCGAAACTCGAACACAGAATCAAACAAACGTCTCCCACTTTTGCTTTATCGCTCATTAATTTGAACATGTAATCAGTTTGTCTACTCGACATTTTCTTATCACTTGATGAAGGATGGGCGTAGCACTAATTTTTTTGTGTAGTCATTCCCAGTACGATGCGGAACGTAAATACCAACGCAGAAATTCAACACAACCGTCCAATGTAGTGAATTTTTCTAGCTACTCAGAATTGAAGCTGGCTTTTGCCCTTCCCTCACCCAGCGAAGCAGCGAAGGGGTGAGAGCCGAAGTTTTCTATTAGGTTGGAAACTACCAGGCTGCCCAATAATTCTTGTCCGAAAATTTCACCATTTCAAAGTCTTTTTCAACTTTATTGAAAAACAAGTCTAATCAACAATATAGTCACAACAGTTATCCATAACAGTGGCCCATCGATTGGGCAGGTCGCCGATGCTCATTGCCCAGAACACAGGGGGCTGCGACTCGAAGAAGTCGTCGGATTTGAGGTTGTCGTATTTGGTGAATTTTTTCCGCCCAAATTATGCTTCAGCGGGCGGAACAAGTTGTAATCGAAGAGGGCAAGGTTCGTGGAATACGGCGGATGGGCAACCGTCTCCCAGCCGAGCGTCGCCATCGTCTGCTGAGTCTCTTCAGAGACGTAGGAGGGCGTTATCGTGCAGCAGGTGGAACGAGGCCCGTCGAGGACGCTTTTCTCGGATGGCGGAGGCTTGTTTCTCGAGCTGATCGGTGTAGATGAAGGCGGTGACCGTCCTGTCTTGCGGGAGCAGCTCGAAGTACAGCATGCCCTTGGCGTCCCACCAGCAGCAGAGCATGAGCTTCAGCGGGTGCAGGTCGGCTTTCGGCGTCGTCGGCGGCTTTTCTCCGCGCGGGATTCAGACGGCACGGATGGCGACGTTGTCGTAGAGGACCCAGCTCTAATCTCCAATGACCAGGTCCCCGAGAAACTCCTTGTGACGTGGACGAAGGAGGGACTGGCAGACAGCCACACGGCTCTGCTTGTTGGCGTCCGTCAGACGATGGGGGATACAACGGGCCAGAACTTTGTGGTAGCCGAGTATGTTTGATCGCTTGTGGATGGTGGACTTGTTGCAGTCGAGCGTCGTCGCCAGTTCCCGGGTGGTGGCTTCCGGCTTCTCTTTGATACAGCGACGGACTTCGTCATCATCCACCGTCGAAGGCCTCCAGCTGCACTCCCTGTCTGTTGCAGATATACAACCTAATCTCTCAATTTCAGCTCGGTGCTACTTTATTTATTGAATATAGTCAATAATTCCTCGATAATTATGCTTGCCGATGAATTTAATTTTGATCCCTAATTGTAATACGCGCTCGTCGACGTGTATGTAACTATCATTGTTAATCGCTACCGCTCAATGAGCCCCGCCCCAGTGTTGTGGATACACAACCTAATCTACAGAAAGTAGCAGTTAGCCATAGGGAGCCCGTAGATTAGAGTGAGTGCAATATATGACAAGTATCTCTCGAGACGGCTCCCTAGGCACGACCCAGCGGCATACCGCGAGTGAGCAATTAGGAATCTAATCTGTAGCCCCACTCAGGTGCGGTGCCGTCTTATGTATTTACCCATTGGGTCTCCCAAGTAGCCCAATGGGATTGTTCGGTGGCTACGCCCACAAATATGTGCATAAATAGGATGATTGCCGTTATATTGTTGATATTCTTACGTGTACGTAGCAATAAATTGTTGTTACGAAAGTATCGAAGAACTATCCCTTGGTTAACCACCAAACTGTCTTCGAGGCTCCTGTCGCCGCTCTAGAAACGATTGAAACACCGCCTGACTGTGCGTTGGCACACTACATCCTACTTGCATGCTCTGCAGATGTTGGCGAACGCGGTGGCCATGTCGTTGCCGAGCAACCATTCGTAGTTCACGAACGTACTGATTCGACCTTGGCTCATTTTAGCTTGTACTGGTAGCTAGACGGTGCGACTGCGCCTTTTACACCGGTGAACTCTGAAGAACCTTCTAAAAGGTCCTTACACTTACCTGATATTATAACAAGTTTGAGGAAAATTATAGAATTTTGAGAATTTCCGGACAGGAATTATTGGACAGCCTTATAATCTCGTGAACTTTTTTGGAGTCACTATTTTTATCAAACACAACTTGCTAGAATGTCCTATTTCATTTTAACTTTTGCAGTTTTAATAGCGCATATCAAGCAGTTTTCAAAACCATTCATAAAGCCCGTTACTTTTGTTTGCTGGGAATGTTTTTCTGCTTGAAATGAAAACATCCTAAACCAGCGTTTGCCAAGGCCTTCATGAGTACCTGTTCAGCCACTAGTTACTGAAGCGTTACAATTTTTCTGTGCAGAATCTGGGGATGCTTTCCTGAAACGATTGATGGTACTCAAAAACACCAAGAGGTTTTGATCAACCAGTTCCAAAGGAAAGAAAAAGTGCAGTTCGGATGACCTACGGAGATCGGTCGGAAAGCCGTAATCATTTTCTCCGAAAGAAACCAGAACTCAGCAACACCTATGTTGACCCACGAAGTCAAGTGCTCAGATAGCTCAGCTAAAAAGGTTCTGCACTATTTTAGTTTTTCTGTAAAATTGGCCAATAGGTGCCCAGCGATTTGCCCCATCGCGGAGGAGAGTGGGACGGATGCTGCAAGCGAACTTGGAGCTTGCCCTAATAACGAATCACCTGTTCTCAATGCGGTAACGTGCTATGGGATGTAAACATTACTTGATAATTGCTGGCTTGCTAGCCGACTACCCACAGAGAGAGCCGCTGCAGATCATCAAATCCGCCTCCTCACATGAAGCTGATAATCTCAGTGCGGGGGTTCTGTGAAACCTCCGAACTGAGATTATCAGTGCGGTGCCATCTTTCGAGAATGCATCGGTGATAGTGTCAGCATTCGCCTAGAGCCGTTCTATCTTTAGCCTGACTGTGTACAAGTTAAACTACGCCGTAGCCGGTTCAAACAGCTCTCTGGAAGTTATGTCACCACTCATCAAGACACCGCCAAACATCACACTGCATGTCAATCGCTCCAAAATTCTTGAGATGTAAGCTAGGAGACTATTGTTGATGCAGGTTACAGTACAGATAGAGCACTTTATAATTAATACCTATTTTTGTTTTTCCTGCATTCTCTCGAGCAAAGACGATCCAGTAATGAGGTATAGGTCAAAATGCACCTATGAAAATAATCAACTTCGAAAAACTCAGCATTTCTTGGGAAGCTACCTGAGAGTGGGGAATAACCTATTCATTTTGATGACTCATATGTCGCTTGGATGACGTTTTTCTTTATTAAGTAATTAACACTTTTGTTGAAGGTGCGTGAGAGTCCGCGAAATTAGTTTCAAACCTAATATGATAAGCTGTTGCGCGAAATGGGAACCAGCGGAAACGTGCCTTCACGTAGTGAATAATGCATTACTGCTTACATCTCTGAGGAGTTTCTTGAAATCCTCCACATTATCGAAGTCAAGTGTGGTTGCAGCGGATCCATGCTTGAATCCCTCAAAAGGAATTGACTGCAGAAAGGATTTGAGAGCTCATTATAAAGGTGAGAAGAAATCAATGATTGACAAGCTTTCTCTTACCTCGCAAAGTTTATAGTGTGTTTCACCACCTCCTATATAATACAAGTCTTTGGATATCCCTGAGTAAGGGAACGCGCCTTTTACAACGGTAAATGGTTGGAAAAGACCGTTCTTTGCTTTGTATGTCACCGAGTGGATGTTGACGAGCTTGTACCTTTCAACTAATGTTGACGTCACTGGAATGGGGTGAGACAATTTCGACATAGATATTCATCAGAAAAATTTACCTCCAGTCTATATCTGTTCTTGAATACAAAAAACGGTACATGTGCCGTTCGAGGGCCATCTCTCCTCCCCTCGTCCCTCCAGCCAATAGCAGAGAGGGGCGGCATTCCACTTTCTCACGTAGATGCACTCTCTCATGCCACGTTCAGAGGTGACCCCGCCCCTCCCCTACTGCTATTGGATGGAGGGATGAGGGGAGGAGAGATGGCCGTCGAACGGCACGAGTACCCAAGAAACACTTAATTGTCATTGTGCAGTGCATTTCATGATTATACGCCACCCCATTTCATTGGTCCTACTTTTACGAAAGAGGTGCATTTTTATCTTAATGACGGTCCCATCGCATAAAAAACGCTCTCTTGGAACTGTCACGGTATCGGTCACTGTATCATGGTCACCCCAGAAGACCACGCCCCTCTCCGACCTCTGATGGAGGTAGTCTTCCTTACTGTACTCTTAACGAATGGTTGTGTTCTTTGCTTGCTAAATAGATTATAATATTAGGTTGTCAAGAAATAAATTGCGTTTTTTCGCACATCAAAGTTCAACTTGATTTTTCTTAAATAACTTTCCTTCGACATTTAAAATGTTGTATAATACTCAAAAGCTTATGTAACGCTCTTTCAAAGTTCGTTTTTCGTTTGTTTAGAGTTTTGCGTTTGGGAATTTCTAAACGATTTTTCAAGAAGGTCCTTACGGAGTTGATTCATGTCTTTTTGCTTCATGAATTCTAACTTGGGCGGAAAGCAATAAAGGCTCAAGAAAATACTCTCTAAACGTAGGACCTGAATGTCTCTTCAGAATGCACTGTTCGGCTCTGGATACAAAAATCCGAATTCGGAGAAACAAACCTCCAAAGTAATCCTAGTCGATGTCGGATCTCAAAACATGGGGACGATTGCCTGAAGTCAGTAATGAAGTCTGGTCAACGGAAAACTATTCGATAGGTAGCGGAAGGATCTAAGGTGTCATTTCCGACAATCACTTTGTATGTTGAGAAACATGGGACGGTGAAAATGATAGATCATTGGGCACCCCATGAATTTAGCGCGCATCAAATGTCAGAGCGTTGTCGTACCTCTTCAGCGCTGCTGTTGCCCAACCAGAACGGGCCTTTTCTTGATTGATCTGCTTCCTACGATGCGGAACGGAACCTGTTTAATATCTTCCCATGCAGAGCACAGTAATTGAGCAAAGATGAGCCCTCGAAAGATATCTCGAAGCCAAAATTGCACGAAAAGGTGTCTATAGTCGCCCTTCGGTGGAATTCTGCACGAGTTTTACATCGTGAGTTCATGAAGCCGGGTGAATCGAGCAACGCTGATTCCCAGTGTTGTCAAATCGGTAAAATCTGTGTGATACTGGCGCGTATGAGTCCAGGAGTGGTCGAAAGAAATGGCCCAGTCGGCTTTTGCGGTGACGCCAAACCTCACGTCTCACGAAAACTGCTTCAGAAGTTAAACCACTGCAGCTATGAAACACTGCCTCATCCAGCGAACTCATCAGACCTCTTGTCAAAGGATTGCCATATTTCCGACCGCTTCAACAATTTCGTCAAGGACAGGGTGCTCAGGAATCAGAGAGGTTCCCAAACGGACTTCGACGGATTCGTTGCTTCCAGAAATCCAGATTTCTATCAAAAGTGTATTTCTTATTCTACATATTATTGGCAAGAATACGGCGTTTCTAACGTTACATACCTTATTCAAAAATGTTTTGTTTGAGAGGAGTTATGGGCATTTGAAGTTACGCGTCAAAAAACGCAATTTATTTCTTGACAACCTAATAAATTATATGGAAACTTTCACTCCTGTCGGGACAAACATGACATGGAGGTCCCGGCGAGATCTTTCTTTTGGACTTTTGCTTTACCAGTCTAAAGAAAGTTAACATTAAGGAAGACTACCTCCATCAGAGGTTGGAGAGGGGCGTGGTCTTCTGAGGTGACCATGATACAATGACCGATACCGTGACAGAACATATGAACTGATGCAGTCTTTTTCCGTTCCCATCGCCATGGAAAACGCTCTTTTGGATCATATGAGCTGATACGGTGTCTTCATTCCGGTTGTTTACAGGTGCGTGGCGCAATCGCCACCTATGACAACTCTCGAGATTTTCATTCATCGCTCATCCAAACTGCCTTTGAATTTTTTCGATAGCTGCATTGGCAACAACGCCCTGCCCTAGTTACAGTGCACGCCTTTTGTGTAACATTCTTATCCTTGTCACAAATGTTAATGGTCCATTTTTTGTCGAAACTCGAAAAATCTCTGAAACAAGCATAAATATCACTTTTTGATAACATAACTACAGGACGCTGCAGGATTTCTTTCCTTCGTTTTCATCTGAAACTTAGCTTGTTTCAATATCTTAATAATATTTACGGAAAGGCTATGGCTTTTCAAACAGTGTATACATCTCTTTGGGACACCATGTATCTATGAAATGCACTGTATTAGGTTCTTCTGTTCGACAAGTGGTAACATGCAATGAGAAGTGGATATCACTGAGTAACCGTTGGTTATATCACCGATCACCCATAGCAAACAATCATCGCCGTCTATTCTCCAGTTCTACTTCATGATAAGAAGCTAACGGCCTCAGATGATTCTCGTGAGGCGTTATTCTCCCGAAGCTCAGTACGGTTTCAGCTTGACCGTTACGAGTTGAGTAGCGCAGAAATATTAGGTCGTTATTTAATTATTTGCCGTTTTTTTCAAGCTTCTGTTGTGCGCCTGGTAGAGAAGCTTACGGAAACGTCCAGATAGCACATGATAGAGAATTATTTGCTTTTTCACGTCATGTATTTGCTATTTACGAAACATTGAAATTTTGATAACTTTTTGACCATTGAAGTTGAAATCAAAAGTGAGAAAAATTGACCCCACCGACAAAGAATTTTTTCTGCTTCGTTTCGAGATTTCCTGCAAAACTGTATATACCATCTGAAAGTAATACATACAGTGCTTTTTTAGAATTCCTCGACGTGTAAAACTTTTCGTTGGAAACCTTTTGCAGAATATCAAGCACTGTTCGAAAGAAGAGAACTTGGGCTATAAGAAGATGCATCATACTTTTTCAATCGCACCAGGTTTTGTTAACTTTCAGGTCGTCAAAGTGGAGACTTCGACGGCTCGCGTGGCCGCGCGAGCGGCCAACGCGGCAGCGCCTCAGTAATTGCGTGGCGGCGCGGCCGTCGCGTTGGCCGCGCGCGCGGCTACGCGAGCCGTCGAACTCTCCGCTTTGACGACCCAAAAGTTAACAAAACCTGGTACGATTGAAAAACTGTTCTGCATCTTCTTATAGCCCAAATTCTCTTCTTTCGAACAATGCTTGAAATTCTGCAAAAGGTTTTCAACGAAAAGTTTTACACGTCGAGGAATTTTAAAAACATTTTCATGAAAAAATTTTTAAAAAACAGCTAGCATGGAAAAATAAACATATTATCTGATAGAGCAATAAATGCTCTTCCGTGACGTGTTTAGAGTTGATTGAAAACGTTCGGCAGGAAGGCAGCACAAGTATCCAAAAATTATTGTTCTCTTTGAGATACCCCACTTTGACGCTCTATAAGTAAACAAAAACAAAGGGAAATCAAAACAAGCTGTATAGTATTTCGTAGAGAAATTCCTCTACTTTCAGAGCATATATACAGTTTTGCAAGAAGTCTCGAAACAAAGCAGAGAAAATTCACTGTCGGTGGGGTCAATTTTTCTCACTTCTGATTTCAACTTCAATGGTCAAAAGTGTTCAAAAGGTATTCACTTTCAGTTTTTTGGACGTAACTCCATAGTGACTGAAGCTTTTGAACTGATTTTTCACAGTTAATGGAGAGCGACAAGGGTGTACATGTGCAAGTTTTGTTTTGACGAGGGCCTGAAATTTTCTGAATATTCCGTCAGTAGGGCGGCACTGCAGAGCACGAGCCTGCGCGCAATATAGTTTTAGTAGTGGTAGTGTGGTATAGTGCAATAGAGTTTTTGTTACTGGGTAACTAGGAATTTTAGAGGGTGCTTGAGCGCCCTCAAAAAATTCCTGGTTACCCAGTAACAAAAATTCAAGATAGATATTCAGTGTGTAAACGTTTCAGGACTCAGCGACTACATACGTTTGGTGACAAGTGAAAATTGTGTACTTTTGTGAAATAGAGGTTGAAAAACCAGAACAAGTTGAACCCACGTTCCTGTCTCGGTGTGGCTCTGCGAGAGCAGAGAACGGGAATCGCAGTATTCGGATCCATTGGAGCTATAGTCCCTACGCGTAAACGCGCAAGCGAGCCCTTTCTTGTGATCATTGCATAATTTTCTGACTTGCCAGTAACGACGCGACCGTATTTGTTGAGAAGTTTTCTTTTTCCTGGAACAAAAATGGGGAATATATCATTGCTCGAAACTCAAACATTTCTCAAAAAGTTAGTTCAAAAAAGTTTAAAAAAAGAAAAAACATTCCTTCGATCACAGGAATGCAATAAGTGGAATAGCGCCCTATTATCTATCGGACCTAAAATTATTAATACGTCGATAAGATGTTAGGCGGAATTTCCCAAGTGAATGCCGGATTAGTGATCAGCACCCTAGATTACCCCCACTAACTTATCGTCACTCAAAAATTGGCCACTCGACCATCCCATACCACTTACCCATACCTTTCAAACCACCTTAGGTGACATCAATTAGGGGAAGAAGTTCTCTACTCGCGATATTAACGTCAAATTACCATTCTAGGAAGGAAATGTGGACAAAATTAGTGCCCTTCCCAAATGCATATAATACACGAGGATCGTTGACTAGCATACATGTCATTCGAAATATCTCAGAAGAGAAACTACATTTTCGTGGCTCATCCCTATCGGATACTGGCCATGGTCATTATCTACTATTGGAAAAAGAGCCTGCGAAAGAAATGTGGAGTGGAATGATATGAGCCACCGGTGGATCATACTGTCGTCAAGTGTTAATTTAGCGCACAGTTTTTATTACTGAAGTCCATTTATCATGCGCCACAAAGCATCGATGTACTTTCTCTGCTCCTAATAACAGCTGACATTTTCCCATTAATTGCGTATGGGCACTAGCGCTCCTTCTCGATGATCATTACCGCAACTGATGTGAAAAATAAATAAAAAAACATTATGCTTCACAATTCATTGGCAGCCTTACCATCTAGATTGTCATGGAGGAGATACTCGATGTCATTGGGTCCGTTGGCTATCCATATTATTCCATAATTAGAGAAGTACGCTAAACCATATCAATATTAGGAGCACCAGGAGCAACCTAGCGTTCTTTTTTTCAAACTAGAATTCTTGGCTTTGTTCAATTTACTGCACTCCAGCGGCAGAAATTTTTTACTCGCTCTAATTTGAGCATCGATGGCGATTCCGTCAACCATTTTTTCGATTCTGCACGATTATACCACCTACATCGCTAATAAAGCGGTCAGGTCTACATCGCTAATAAAGCGGCTTTCCAATGCGGCTCAAGAGCCACATAGAACCGCCATTTTGCATGCTGATCATGAAATGCTCGTCTTTATTCAGAGACCGCCAACAACGTAAACTAAGGCGACACGGTAAGAATTGCCGATTTGGCTGAAACCGGCCGACTTTAAAAGCTAGCGAAAGCTATTCGAGAAGAACGGACAAGATGAGCATCTGTTCACCTCCTACACGATGACGTAAGCCCACATGTAACTGAAGATACCTGCAAGAAATTGGAGGAGCTGGGCTGGAACACGGTTCCGCATCCTCCCTATTCTCCTGACATAGCTCCCTCTGACTATCACCTGTTTCGCCCCCTTAAGGCTTTCTTAGCTCAGCAAAAATTAGTTAAACTAGATGATGTTGTAAAAGGACGACCAGCGACTTCTTTGAGTCCCAGTCTTCTCATTTCTGGGAAAAGAGGGTCAATGACGTGTTCATCAGATGGAGGACAGTTGTGACTAACAACGGTAATTATATAGTTGATTGATTGTAATTGTGTTCTGAGCAAAATAGTAAGCAAAAAACAAGCCAATACCATGAAAACACAGGAATGGGTATCACCCCTGTGCTACATCAAACTACGTCGCCAAGTAAAAACATACAGTTGCTACCGTCGCCTCGATATGCCCACACGGCTCTCTCAAACTGCATCCTACACCCAGAAGGAGCAACTTTAACCGCGAGATCATTTTCCCCCAAAACAAGATAGCGACAAGGTTGATCCGCCGGGGATTAGTTTGCTGAGCACGAAAAGGGCTTCGATAGCGTCAAAACGAATGCTATCCTGTCTGGGTTAGTTGATCGTGGAATGGAATCGTCTACTACAGAACACTAGCTTACTGTCACAGGAACTGTTTCTCGTCAATGCAGCACTTCTCAGTCAACATATACATCAAGAAGTGCGTCAGGCAAGCGATACCATCTCGCTCTCCACTAGCCGAAATGAAGTCTTATGTTTACCTGTCACTCTACGCGACAACGGGCATGAAGGAGGAATTCATCAGAAAAAGGACAGCTGGGTCTCCAAAAAAGGCAATCAACCAACTCCTGGATAACAGGCGCGTTTGCTTGTTCCACTCGACTACTTTGCGTTACGCGCCTGACAATGAAATTTACTCCAGTACTTAACCCATGACATGGTCCTTCCAAGTCACACGATGCACTGGAAGCGTGTTTGCAATGATGAAACAGTTTTCTCAACAACGAGCCAGAATTCGCACTTACAATCGGAAGCAGATGTTCCACTCAGAAACCCTGTGAAACATGTAGTGAAAGCCAAGCACCAATGGGCTGGTCACATAAAGGATAGTAACCACAGCTGGTCACGATGAACAGCCGAATGGATGCCGTCAGTAAGGAAATGTTTATTCCCAGAACGATAGATTCTCGACTTTGCGAAATCCTGTTTCGTGCAAGCTCGACAACAACAACAAGGGTAGAAAGGGAGTGGCGTTGGGGTACGTACGTTAAGAGATGCTGGGTAACCTACCTAGACACAGAATTATTGAATTATTTGCAAAAGTATTTCGCTCTTGGTTTCAGTTCACGCCTCACCTGATATCCACCTTTGTTGAGCAGTACTCGTTACTTTATGAAGCGCACTAAGCTCGTTTCTGTTAACAGCTTCACACAATTTCTTCCCCTTACTGATAGTCGACGCAGCGCTCATCGAGAAGCACATATCTCCGATAGTCTGCTCCGTGTTGCTGCAGTCATAAACGGTATCTGAACTTAGCCGATTACAAAACGATGACTGGGCGTAAATTACACGTGTGATGACATTCTTGAGAACGTCTAGCAAAAAAAGGCTTACGGATTTCGCAAATTGTATTTGACGCAGTTCTTGTCGCCCGTACGAGAACAAACGCGTGTTGTGCGTCACAAAATTCGAATGCACCGACCTCGTCTCTCACCGCAACTTTGTACGTTAACGTGCATTTATTTCCCTGGAATCGTTTTCTTCGTTTATTTCGTGGCGAGCATTCCAAAGCACCTCATGTTAGATGCGCTTCCTAGTCAACACCACGTAATTAACTACGTTCGTGAGGCAGATCAAGTTTTCTTCCAGTCTCTAAAGGACTGCAATTTGCTGGCTTCACAACGAACACCTATTGATCATTTCATACAATTCACTCAATACTATCGAATCGGTCAAGAACACTTTTTCCGTGTTGTTTTTCGTTGATCTCGCATCGTGGCCATCCGCTTCGTATGCGACGGCGCGACGAGTGGTGACCGCGTCCGCCAGCCATGCCATGGTGACCCGACGACGGCCAGCTCGTTGTCGACCGCCCATAGCTCGACCAGATTTTCCGGTATCTATGTCTCGTCGCCTAAGGCCTTTGTTATACCGACGCTCAACCCCCAGCGTCTGCCAGCACAACTCGTCCCATTCAGTATCAGAAACCGTGGTAGCAGACGTGCGTGTGTTAGTCGTCGTGCCTGGACAACTAACACACTCATGTCTGCTACCACGGTGTATGATACTGAATGGGACGAGTTGCGCTGGCAGACGCTGGGGGATGAGCGTCGGTATAACAAAGGCCTAAAGGACCCGATTAGGTCGTCCTCACTATTCACTTCCATAGAAACGTGTATATGTTTCTACTCGGAATTTTGAGCTCCATAAGATGAGCACAAGAACGAGTTCACTTGAAATGGAACTGAGCAGGATTCTGACCTCACAGTCAGGTCCCCTGGGTGCGCGCCTAATTAAAGTGACCCCACTATAGGGCCGCCCAGTCTTCCTTACTGGTAGTAGTATCTTTAGCCTGCTTTCTTTTCTGGAATGATTATCTGCGATTAGCTAATATAATGCGTCATTTGCTCTACCACGAACTCAGTGCTATGTCTGCAGAGGGATGCACCACTGTTTTAGTATAATCTTTAGTGCACCTCCGCATTTGAATCGTTGTAACATAGCCTCTTTCTGACAGTATTCAGTCCAGTTAGAGTACCGCAACCATGTTTTTTTTACAATTACTGTTTATCATGCAATGGATATTTTGAATGGAAGAATGAACTTGCATTCATTTCTCTGAAATCGTTTTCTTCCTTTACTTCGCCGAGTATTCCAAATCACCTTATGTTAGATGCGTTCCTAGTCAACACCCTATAATAGGCTATGTTCGCGAGACAGATCATGCTTTCTTCCATCTCCAAAGGACAGCAATTGGCCGCTACACAACACATACACCTTTTGGTCTCTGAATTTACTAAATACCACCGAATCGCTCAAGAACACTTTTCCATTTTGTTTTTCGTTGATTGCTGTGCAATCAAGAACGTACAAAGTCCACGCCTCGTTGAATTATCCAGCTTAGGGTAGTTTAAGCTAATTAGGACTACCACTTGGGTGTGTTATTGGTGTCTCTGTTGCGCTTTATCTTCCGTTATTCCATAGTAAAATAAAGGTAATGTGGGTAGTGTATGCTTGCCCTCTTGAAGAGACAGCAGTGTTGGGAGGGGTGACGCTGAATGAATATTTGGCCCGCACAATGACTTGCGGGAATCACCGTTTGAGTAATGGTCTGTACCTTACCACATTAGTTTGGTACCAACTTAATCGGTCGGCATCCCCTGCTAAGCTGGCTAGAACCACTCGACTACTGACGTGGAACCATGGTACTTGGCTGAGTTGTTTTAGCATGTATATTCAATTTTGCCTACTCCGAAAAAGGCGACACCGCGTAAACCTTTTGGAAGAGTGTGGTAATCTTACAAGGAAGGTCAGTGAACTTCCCCCGACGATCCTCAACAAGATCTACATGGTCTTATAGAGTTTGAAGCGTAGAGCACCGATATGTAATTTATTTTTGCCGAACGGCAGTGGGTGGTCCGAAAACAGCAAAGAAACCACCACCTTTGAGAGGCGCTGAATAGTCCGGATGGGAGGCTCGCTTCAGTGTGCCTAGCTGGCTCAGCGGTAGCGCAGTGTATTGTCGTTGGGAGGATCATTGTTTCGGATCCCGTTGGTGTGTTTTCGTTTCGCTTCAGTCGCATTGATACCGAATCGTGCTCATTTTGCGATTTCGCCATGGAGGTCGAAGAAAATCATGTTGGACGAAAACGGTTATTTTGACCTTGGCACCTCACTTGCCCACCCTTACCATTGGTAGCGCTCACCAGCCCACACACAACCACACCCACCATTAGATACTCTCACTAGTTGCAAATCACGGAACTACTGTTAGATTCGTGACTACAGGGTGGCCGAAAATTATGGGCCGCTTTTTTCAAGTTTACTGAAGATTCATTTTTTGCGACCTGTACTGATATATGGTGGCATTTGATCTACCAAACCTTGCCCTTAGTAGTCAATCGATATGAGATCGTAGACTCAGTTCGTTGAACAATGGTCGCTCCTCATCCACAAGACTCGCCATAATCGAGCTTCACTGTGCAGGCCACTCCACGAAGAGCATTACAAAACTGCTGAGTCAACCCTCGAACAATCCGGAAAGCTGTGACTCGATCTCGGGAAATTGAATCAGAGATGGACCGTCCAAGAAGTGGTCGATCCTGGAATGTCCAATAATGTGGAAATTATTTGAAAAAAATCGATCGATGAGAAAGATGGCGAATGAGCTTGGAATGAGTCGATGAAGCGTTCGCAATAGTTGGAATGTGGTTGGTAAGTTAAGGCTAAGGAGCTATAAACTGCAAAAATGCCGTGCCTTGTCAGAAGCAATTAAACGGAAAAGGATTGAATGTTGCTGAAGGTTGCTGCATCGCGCCGCTGATGGACGACACCTCTCATTTGTTTTTTCGGACGAAGAATTATTCACTATAGAGAAGCTTTCAATCGCTAGAACGACAGAATAATTGCACGGAACCTCAGACAAGCCTGTCCGTATGGTGGACTTGTTGCTAGAAGTGCTCATGAGCAAAGATCATGGTTTGCGCATTCATCACGAGCAACAGGAAAGCACCATTATTTTTTGTGGACTCAGGAGCGAAGATCTATGCCGATAATTACTTGGAAGACGTCTTGAAGAAGCACCTCAACCGTGGTTAAGTCAGCACTTTGGACCAAGGCCGTACATGTTTCAGCAAGACAGAACGCCCGCTCATAGGGCCAAGGTGGTGCAGGAGTGGTGCCGGAACAGTCTGTCGGATTTCATCGCATCGAACGATTGGCCACCAAACTCGCTTGACCTCAATCCTTTGGACTACTCTATTTGA
>CP130735.1:54472-94472 GCA_030553155.1 Nippostrongylus brasiliensis
CAAGCCTCGTTGAATTTCCCAGCTAAGGGTAGTTGAGGCTAATTAGGACTACCACTAGGGTGTGTTTCTGGTGTCTCTGTTGCGCTTTATCTTCCGTTGTTCCAGTGATAGTAAAATAAAGGTAATGTGGGCGAGGCTCGCTTCAGTGTGCCTAGCTGGCTCAGCAGTACCGCAGTGTATTGTCGTTGGGAGGATCATTGTTTCGGATCCCGTTGGTGTGTTCTCGATTTGCTTCAGTAGCGTTGATACCGAATCGTGCTCATTTTGCGATTTCGTCATGGAGGTTGAAGAAAATCATGTTTGGAGCAGCTAACAACGCCCAAATGTTAGGAAATGGCAACATTCATATGGGTAGCCAATATCCATCGTAGCTTACCTTAAACGAAGACGATTTCAGAAAGTAATGTTAGATTTGTGATCAGCGACTCAAATAACCGCCCCCTCCCCATACGATGTTTGGACGAAATCGGTTATTTTGACCTTGGCACCTCATTTGCCCACCCTTACCATAGGTAGCGCTCACCAGCCCACACGCAACCACACCCACCATTAGATACTCTCACTTGTTGCAAATCACGGAATTACTGTTAGATTCGTGACTACAGGGTGGCCGGAAATTATGGGCCGCTTTTTTCGAGTTTTTGTTGAAGATTTATTTTTTGCGACCTGTACTGATATATGGTGGCATTTGATCTGCCAAAGGAGCAAGTTCTGAAGGAGCACTGGGAGAAGGCTGTTCTGCATTTGGACCAGTTGGTGAGGGTGTGGAAGCAGGTCCTTCCTTCGATGGTTCTGTGGAGGAAGGCTTCTTTCCGTTCGGACCAGTTGGCGAGGGTGTTGAATCAGGTCCCTCCTTGGATGGTTCTGTGGGAGAAGGCTGCTCTCCATTTGGACCAGTTGGTGAGGGTGTGGAAGCGGGTCCTTCCTTTGATGGTCCTGTAGGAGAGGGCTGCTCTCCATTTGGACCAGTTGTTGAGGGTGTGGAAGCGGAACCTTCCTTCGATGGTTCTGTGGGAGAAGGCTGCTCTCCATTTGGAGGTGAGGGAGATGAGTCAGGACCTCGTTCTGAAGGATCCGTGGGAGAAGGCTGCTCTCCATTCGGACCAGTTGGTGAGGGTGTGGAAGCGGGTCCTTCCTTGGATGTTTCTGTGGGAGAAGGCTGCTCTCCATTTGGACCAGTTGGCTAAGGCTGAGGAGCTATAAACTGCAAAAGTGCCGTGCCTTGTCAGAAGCAATTAAACGGAAGAGGATTGAATGTTGCCGAAGGATGCTGTATCGCGCCGCTGGACCACTCTACTTGGACGGTTTTGGAGAAGAAGAGGCGCTCCACTAGGCATAGCAGTCTGGATTCTCTCAAGGCTGCGCTTGTCCAAGCCTAGTATCAAATAGACAACGACTATCTGCGGCGGACCGTAGATGCACTTCCCTCACGTCTTCATTCATGCATTCGTCGAAAAGGCAACTAAATAAGCACTTTTAATTTGTACGCATTGTTTGTCAGTAATTCATCAATAAATTTTCATGGCTTAAAGCTGTCCTAACAAAAAGTTATAAGTCCGTTCCAAGCGGCCCATGTTTTCCGCCCACCCTGTGATGCCTCAAATAATCTCACTAGCAAAGTTTGGGCGAGATGGGTGAGCATGACGTCTCGAGCCACATGTTAGGTATCGGTAGAGTTGCCCAAGATTTAGTCCCTGGTAAATTACTGGTAATATTATGCCACCATTCAGACTCTAGCTGTCGGAAATCGTTGAGCACCCACTACCCTCGTTCCAGAAATTGCCTGTTAGTCTCACCTTGACTGCTGATCACGAAATTTACTTTTGCTTCTGCAATTCCGTCTGGTGGGCGCTTGCTACGGTAAGGGTGGGTAAGTGAGGTGCCAAGGTCAAAATAACCGATTTCGTCCAAACTTCGTCTGTGGGGGTTATTTGGATCGCTAATCACGAACCTAACATTGGTTTCTGAATTTGCGTTCGTTTGAGGTATGTTATGATGGATATTGGCTACCCATATTAATCTTTCTATTGACAGGAATTTGTACGTTTTAAGCTGTTCCAAACATGATTTTCTTTAATTTTTCTATCCATCTCAACGAGGATCCGTTGCGGTACCACTGCGCCAGAGAGGTACATTGCAGTGCCCCTCTCACCTCAGGGACTGTTCAGTGCCTCTCAAGGGCGTTGGTTTTTTGCAATTTTCCGACCACACACTGCCACTCAGCAAAAATAGATCACATATCTGTGGTTTACGCTCCAAGTTCTACAAGACCACATAGGTTTTGTTAGGAATCGTCAGGGGAAGTTCACTGATCTTCCTTGTTCGTATATCGCTCAGAGCAATTATACAACAACACACGAAGTTCTCCTCGAGTACTCTTTCGAAAACAATACCTATCATCAATGTAAGCACACTTACTCACCTCTCGTACTCCCTTTCCAAAGTTTGGCGGTCTGTGGCAAAACGATACAAACGACTGGTCTGAAAACAACTACTTCCGGCGTTGTTAAGGTTTTTTAGAGGTCGAATTCGATCGAGGTCAAGTTGTTGAATCGGAACTTTCAACTATAATACCATCGAGCATCTTACCAATTGGTGAAGCAGAATGTAGTGGTCTGGCTAGAAGACACAATACCGCGACTCCGACTAGCCTGAAAGGCATCTTGAATTGGAGCGCTACGATGATGGACGGAATCAGTAACGGTTTGTTACGGAAAAATAACCAGCATTGAGTTGTCTACTTTTGGTTTGTTTACGAAACATGGAATTGATAGCATGGTTTCACTCTGCATAAGTAATGGTCAGCAAACGACGGTCATGGCCGCCGACCTTCACTCCTTCAGAAGGCCCAAATGATGTTAAACACATTTGACTAGACTTGTCATAAGGACAACGCTTCTGTTCACCCAGAAGCTTCTTGCACACTTCCACTCGGTTCTGGAGCAGCAATGCTGACGAATGGTGCGGAAGGAGTGCGAACTGCCGTGCTCAGGGCGATGTACATACTACCGCTGCCGTAGTGCTGCCGGCAGCGGCCACTTCGCGGAGGCAAGAAATGATCGAGGGTCATTTCTTACGCAGAGCAGCAGTACGTTAACCAGCGTAGAGTAGGGAAAATACCGCAGACTAGCACCTTGCACTCCTGCAACCCACATAGGAGAAAAGGCACCGCTCATTGGGGAAACAACCTCCTAGACCACTCCAAAAAAATATCACTGCTGAAAGATACTGCTAGAAGACATACGGCCACTCAGCTACAAACTAATAATCAACCAGCCGTTTCTTGTGCTGTATTTGAGCTCGACACAAGGTTGGTATATTATATTTATTGGCTGCCGCCCTCGCCGGAGGGCGTTCAGACCCAGCGGCAGGGTGCCGCTCAGCGACACTGCCGCCGCTGCACCTGAAGGGAATGACCTCGGTCATTCCACGGATGGCAGCAGGGCGGCGGACCAATGAACGTGGGGTGCGCCGTCCTTGCGCACATCAGGTACAATGCCCGATTTGGACGTACAGCACGATCAATATAGGTGATATTTATTCGCTTTTGTTCAACTTTTTTACTTATATTATTGTTTTACGCTTTTGTTTACCTTTTGTTCTTGTATTGTTTTTTGTTTTCTTTTCATGTTTCTTTAATGTTGCTTTTTTGTTTAATTTTCGTTCTTGCATTGCTTTTTTGTATTCTTTTCATGTTTCTTTAATGTTGCTTGGTTCTCTAATGTGATGTAAAGTTGTTTTTTCAGACAGTATTGTTGTATTACCTCTATCTCTATTTATTTTCATGTGTAAGAGGACACCACTACCTGCTACTTTGAGTGTTTTTTATTCAATCTAAAAAATTCAAATTCAATCTATATTCAATGTTCCTTACTGAAGAGTCTCGGGGTTGGCTTCCCTGAACTTTTCTCATCTTGGCAGTGTTCATTGTGTCCGTCTAAGGGTAGGGACGAAACGGACGTTATTGTTTTTGGCTTCCCTTTTTGTACGCTTAAGTGCCGTCGAGACTGTTTGGCTATCGTCGCGGTGTTTTTGTATCCACTGCTGTATTCCTTTGGATTTGAATTCAGATTGGATTCAGATTTTCCTTCCTGTACGTTGGGGCATTTTTCGATGTAATATTTCGCTTTCTCCTACGCTAACAAGCACCTTGTACGTAAATGCACAGGTTCGATTGCGTCGCACGCAAGACTATCGCCCGCGACAGTGCTTCAGCCAATGTGAATGGGCAGCGCGGCAAGTGGAGGGCGGGCTCTTCACTTGCCGTTTTGGCGCTGCCGTCGGCTCTGAATGATCCTTTACCTGGCCATCCACAATATCGAATTGAATTTTCGGGTCAAAATCAAAGATTGACTATGACTTCGTGGGGCAGTTGGTGGGAGGAACAAAGCTCCTCCCACCAACTGGCGCTGCCGCCGCCGCTGACACCAAAAGTGTGTATACACCCAAACAACGACAGAAAACAAGGAATAAAAAACAACCAACGAAAAAAAGCGAAGAAAACACAAAAAAACACGAAAAAATGAATTGGAATCCTCTGGTTACTGATCCAGGGTGGTGTCCGTCCTCTTGGTGCAGTAGTCGTAGACGCACCAATTGCATCGAGCCCTCGTCCCGGGGCACGTCACCGGCGGAGCCGCCACAAAAATGAAAAAAAACATTCCCTGGGCGATGCCGGCGGCAGCGTCGTCGGCGATGTCGCCACTGCCACCGCCGCCGCCGAAGTATGCGTATCCCCACTCGGGCGGCATCGCGGCGATGTCGCCGACGACGTCGCTGGATCGATACTCCCCTATCTTTCATCATTGCCGCTGCCTCCGCCGCTCGCCACTCCAAAATGTGTGCCGAGCCCTTTCATGTATCCACAGGAACTGTCGCGCGCCCTTGGTCGATCCGACATTGCGAACAAACGTCCCTCACCCCCCAAAACGATGTGTATTTTTTGTACCGCAGAATATTGATACTTCAGCTGTAGTCCAAGGTTGATATATACAGTTTTATTGCGGCTAACGTTTCGGCGCTACCGCCTTCTTCAGAGCCTGGAAGAATCAAAGTGAGTTTGAGAAATCACCCGTCCAAGAACCATTTCAAGAGGCAACGGAGCTTCAGAAGATAGGTAGGTAAGGGAGACAAAACGCAGGACAAGGAAGACACGACCCAACCACGTAGACCAAGGTGGAGGTACCCTTATATAGACACCGATGGAGATGAGGAGATGAGGTCACCTTCGGGTAACACCACCTGGCTTGCCACCAGCCGACTAACTTCCGGTACAAGCCCGCACAGGTCGATGAACGGGGCCAGCTCCTGGGTTACCGTTACGCGTTCCTCCTTCCTATTGATTGCAGGGTTTCTGACAGCGATCCACAGCGCCTCGAGAGTCTTTCGCGCTGAGATCTCCGACTCGCGTGCTAGTATTGCCACCGTCACCTCTATCACCGCGCCTTCGTGCACCCGCAACCTGTGCTCCCCTAGCGGCTCCGATACATCGCACCTACGCAACGTGCCCAAATGCTCCCTAACGCGCTCCGCAAGGGGTCTACCCGTCTCCCCGATGTACTCCGCGTTGCACCCCGCGCACCTTATAACATATACCACACCTGAAACCATACAATCCCCTTGTTTACCCCATGGACAGACTATGCAACGACGTGTCTTGCACACAGACTCGTATAGCCGATTCCTAACAAGACGGGTCTTAAGGTTGGCAGGTGGCACGTCGATAACCCGGACCATGTTGTCAAGACCGGCTTTTCGTATCGAACTGCGCACTTCAGCGCTTAGTTCATCTGAGACGAACGGCATCTTGAAGGCGATTCGGTTGTCGTCCTGGTGCCGGTGTCTCGTCGTGGCTCCCTGTGTGCGGCGATGTTGGGGCATGCTCTGAGGATATCCATTCGATATTGCAATATGATTTGCCATTCGCAGAGAAGCCGACTTGAGATCGTTACTAGAAGATACCATGGCTGCCGTCCGAAACATAATCCTAATCGTGGCCGTCTTCGTCTGAGACGGGTGTGCAGATCTGTAATGAACAACGATGTTCTTGTTGCTAGGCTTCCTGTACCATCTGGTATGGAACCTGCCGCGGGCCAGACAGATCTGGGTATTGAGGAACGGCAGCCAACGATCCGTCGGTTTTTCTCGTGTGAGCTTGATGTGCTCTGCTTGATTATTTAGTAAATCGAAGCAAACGTCCATTTCGTTTTGTGTGGCACATACGATGAAACAATCATCGATGTAGCGACAGTAGAGCAATGGTCTGCGTTCATAGAGGTGACGGTGGCAATACTAGCACGCGAGTCGGAGATCTCAGCGCGAAAGACTCTCGAGGCGCTGTGGATCGCTGTCAGAAACCCTGCAATCAATAGGAAGGAGGAACGCGTAGCGGTAACCCAGGAGCTGGCCCCGTTCATCGACCTGTGCGGGCTTGTACCGGAAGTTAGTCGGCTGGTGGCAAGCCAGGTGGTGTTACCCGAAGGTGACCTCATCTCCTCATCTCCATCGGTGTCCATATAAGGGTACCTCCACCTTGGTCTACGTGGTTGGGTCGTGTCTTCCTTGTCCTGCGTTTTGTCTCCCTTACCTACCTATCGTCTGAAGCTCCGTTGCCTCTTGAAATGGTTCTTGGACGGGTGATTTCTCAAACTCACTTTGATTCTTCCAGGCTCTGAAGAAGGCGGTAGCGCCGAAACGTTAGCCGCAATAAAACTGTATATATCAACCTTGGAGTACAGCTGAAGTATCAATATTCTGCTATATTCAACACTATGCCAAGGTTTAATCACAGTCGAACTTGGAGTATCCTTATTTTTTGTACCCTTTTTTATGCATATGCCTTGCGCGTGTAATACGTATCTCTTATATATTTATATGGCACTATTTAAGATGTAGTACCCCACCGAAATGTTGAGCTGTAATCGCCGAAAGCGTTGCGACGGGAGGAGACACAGGCTCTGACTCTACTCAATACACACGATATTTAATGTGAGAAAGCTCAACATTGCGGTGGGGTACAACATCTTAAATAGTGTCATTTATATTATATTATTCATATTTATATCTATAATATTCATAAGTTGATGTTATGCATGTAAACATCATCGTGGCTACCACCACGACCTAATCGGCAGGCTGACTGGATGTGATGAGATCGAACGATCATTGCAAATTTGAGCGGTTCGCTTCTTGACAACAGGATAGTTGAATGCTGCTGATAATCAATGATCCTCCAAAAAAGCGTAAGCTTGTTCAAGCAACAAAATTACATATGCACGTTGTCTAGCGACGGCACAACCGTACCTGGGATCACGGGCTGGTACTACCTCGCTGCTCTTGATTCTGCCCTCGAATCTTTTTTGTCTTTAAAATGACTAACAAAAGAACTCACCGCAACATTCTTCACACAACAGCACTCGACGATGAAACGAAGCGGAATGAAACCCACCGGCAATGAATGATCGTTATCACTCGGTGTTCAACGTGGCGTCACACGTTCAACTGCGTCGTTCACGTTGGGAAACGTTTCCTTCCGTTTGAAGACGACCTGACACAACCACGTATTCTACCCTGACTCTCTGGCCCTACTATCATCATTCATTTGCTTCAGGCACAACTATAGGTTTTACCCCATTGGGTGTTTAGTGACCTCTTGTATTTCGAACAAGATCTCACAAGCCACCGAACCGAGAACCGTTGTGGTTCGTGTGCTCAGGGAACGAATCCACCAAGCTTCACCGTGCTTTAACAAGACAACCCTTATCTCTATGTGACACCACATACTTGGATTTATTCCGAAGATGGCTCATTACTTACCTCAGCAGACCCGAAGCATCATCGTCTTATGAAGTTGTCGTTCAACTGAAGAGATGAACAGCCTTTCCATGGTCATAACCTATGTGCGATCGACGAACTTTTCTCATAGCCATGGCTGGCTTGTGAATCGAGTTCTGTTCACCTAAAACGACATGAGATCGAATAGAATTCCTCTGATCCCGAATATAAGAACACATATATAGGTGGACAGCGGCGCTGACGAATGCGACGAGCTCCAAAACGACGGTATGATGAAACAGATCTTTCTTGAGAAAAAAAGTCATTTCCTCCTCATGAGAAATTATTGGACAGACGAGCAGAATACAACCGGCTGCAACCATATACAAGGTGATACTGCTTGGTGAATTATCGTAAGGTCAAGTGTTTGGGCCATCTAGGCTCTTGAAATATTTTTCAGGTAACAAACGGCCACCTCCATTGAACACCAACTATTTAGTAAAATACGTAGAAAAATGAGGCACTTTTTCAAATTTTGCACCCCACGTGTATTCTGACTCTACTTACGACGCACACCATTTCGTCGCCACTGCTGCATGACAAAGGGGGAGGGGAAGGCTTATTAAGGTTATTGGCTTATTAATTTTATTTAAGCTTTACGCTCATTTGAGCCGGTTCGGTGGACGAGTTGGATTTTGACGTTAGTGAGAATTCGTGCAAACCGATAACGTTTGAAGATTACCGAACTCAATTTCGTTAAACAAAATTGCTTCAAGTACAAGGAAAGGGATATAATGGATCAACCTCCTTTCATAGAGAGAAACGAGCAAGCGGAAGCTATAAAACACACATAAGCACCTACCTCTTTGTCTAAGGGGTTCAGCATGCCATGTATACGTTGATAATAGGAATAGCTGGGATATCATTCGAAACAAAACAGCGATTCGAAATATTGACGTCGAGGCGAGGTAATGTACGCAAATGCACAGCTGGTACTGCGATACCGGACGGGAAATCCATCGCTTTGGGTAAGAGCGAAGGTGATATGTAGGTTGGGAATGCAGCTAGAGAAGAAATTTCTCGCCGCTGTATTTTTCCGCGGAAACCTGTTCAGATTGGTGATAAAGTATGGGGAATTTGAAAATGCACATTCAAAAGCAGTTCGGCTTTTTCGAAGAATTCTAGTACGTACAGAAAGTACAGCAATTTTACTGGCACAAGGGCAGACCCACTGCTAACTAGGGCAATATGCGCTGGTAATTGAAGAATTTCCTGACAGTAGCTCGACTGCTGTTCGTTGATGATCATCTACTGCCCACACGAGCAGTATCCTTGATCTTATGAAGACTCTGTGCTTCCAAAGCATACGTAGAGGCTAAGGTTTCAAATCCGTCCACTGGTGTAGTCCGTCTGAGGTGCTTACGAATAGCTGTCCAACGGCTGTGTGAGACGCAGTGGTTCGCGAACAACAAGAACTTCAAGTGCTTAAGTTTCTATTGCTATGACCATTCTTCTGATTTTCGGCTGTTGGGGTGCTTTTGAAAACCCACGCAGTTTCCCTTCCAGCACTATTCTGGCAAATGGCAGAGTTACCGGATAGAGTTCCATCTCAAGCGTCGATTTTACAGTGAAAAGTGTATTGAAATCTCGTGGCCATATCGCCGCAAGATTGAAAATGTAGCAAAAAGTAAGCGACTCTGCCACACAAGGTGTGGCTAATTCTTAACAGTCCTTCGAAAGAAACCTTTATCAAGTGTATACAGCAACAATATATGGAAAAGTCAGTGCGTATTTCACGCATCAGCATGTGTATATAGCAACAATATACGGAAAAAGTCAGAAGCGTATTCTACACATCCCTTATAAAGAACTGTGCTCAAGTCAAGGTTCTTGCAAACAATAAGGACACATTCATACTCGGCAGCGAAGCAGCGACAAGACAGCAACAGTTGAGGCCAATTATACGGCAGAGACAGAGGTGCGAAGGCGTCACAGGTGAGATTTTTAAAAATTTCTTTTCGGATAATGGTAGGACAACGCAACGTTTCAAGTATGGAATAGGTCCGAATGTTATTACGGACAAAACCACACAAAAATCGTCAGCCGCACACCTCTCAAACTGTGGATTGGCACTGGTGACTACGACTGAGACGTAGGTGATGTAGATGACGCTTCCAGTGAGTGATGCCAGTGATTACGGATAAACTTAATGATCGGGCTTGTTACACCACAGTTTAGAACCTGAAAAATTGCTAATTTAGCAATATTATGACCGCACGTTTATAACAAAAGCAATGTCAGTAAGCAGACGTTGAGAGGCTGGATTCAAGATGGAATATAATTTTCCCCGGAAAATAGCGACAGATGGGTATTTCTTGTGCTGGGAATGGAATAACTTGGACAATCTAATAATAAGATCCATTCCTATCGAAGAACCCCTCATTTGGACCGCACTTTAGGGCTGCGCGTGAATGGCCGAAACCGCCAAATGGGGGAAGTCGGATCTCCTTGACGTCCCCGGTTTTAGGTTCTTGAAATGGTAGCATCGCGAACAGGTCCACATCAACGGACGTTAACTTTGGCAATAATCACCAGTCAATGCGCCAAATCTAGGCTGCATAAACCTAGGGAGGAATTACATCAGGTCTAGTACGGAGACAGATGTGACACGTAAGGAAAATGTGGGACTGTGGTTAGAAAACTGGAATTGAACTATATTTCGTGCAGTAAAAATCGTAAATATTAATATTTCACTGTACCGAAGACAAATCTTCCTATACATAAAGTGAAGCGCTCGTGTAGCAGCATTCTGAAAAATATTGTTTATCATGTTGTTCGAATTCGTCTTGATTTTCATTTGATGAAAGAGCGAAGAAAAAAGAACGTTTTTTATTGTCCTTCTAATGCTAATAGGTTGTTGAAAAGCGAACTTGAATGGTTTTTGTTGAGGCCTCATCGTTCGATATGCTAATCTTTGCATTTTATTATTATAGATTGTAAAGAATGTTCTGTCCGTTTCTCATTCACCAAAAAGCTCTTCTTTTTGCCAAAAATTTGACAGTTTCTCCGTATTCCTAATCCGTAATAAAGCCCCATCTATACCATAGCTAAAATGGTTTTTTGAAAGAACATTTTGGTTGATTTGGTGTGTTTCTTGAAAGAAGCTGGTTCGAATTACTGACTTCCAAAACAAGAAGGGGGGTTATGAAGCTTGAACGAACGTTCCCGAGGGCGAAGATCAGGCCTAGACTTTTTATGAAGAGTCACTCCCATACTCGCACACTTCACTGCCAAGGACTGTCCGAAGGGCACACCTCCCACGTTAAAAAAAAAACGAATATCGGTTTTGCCAGGTCTTTCCTGAATTCAAAAAATGTCGGATTCAGCGTACAAAATAATCACCTTAGATGAAGTATTGAGCGAGCCGGTGATTCTAGCTGGACCACTAGCCGTGAGAAGTGGTCCACGGTCGAAATTCGGAAAATTGACGCCAAATTCATTATCGGACCCCAATGAACCCTTATGTTTGAGCGAAATTGAAACGAAAAATTCTTGCAGCACTGGAGTAAAAATATAACAGTGCCAAAATTTCAAATCGAATGAACAAAGTGTGACGTAACACGACAAGCAATATAGTTATACGCGCTTATCCACTTATTTATATGTTAAACGAAGCTCACAGATGGACATCTGGCGGCCGACGGGCCGATGGACGGCTAGTTTAGTAATAAAAGACTCACGCCCAAGTCTTCCCAAGAATACCAGTTATGAGCAAAAGCGCTCTTGGCTGTAGCAAATGAGTCCAACTTGGATTTCCCCGGCTTGCCTTTAAAGTAGTGAACAACGACGATATCAATGCCATAATCTCCGGCCTGCAATGAAACAAACCGTTAGAATACATGCTCCATGGAAGGTTCCCAAACTTCGTTGTTTGCTTTAATAGTGAGAATACGATGTAGCGTTTCATAATTACATTAATTTCTCGTCGTGGAGCTCCTATTATGAAATACAAACCTGTTGAGCCACTTTCTCTGCCTCGTCGAAGTCTTCAGCGGAGTCCCCGAACGTAATAAGGAAAATTGCCTTCCTCGCGTAAGCATGGTACTGCAAAAGTAAAATGGGAGGAAAGGCACTACAATCTATGGGGTGAGGGACGTTTGTTCGCAATGTCGGCTCGACCAAGGGCGCGCGACAGTTCCTGTGGATACAATTAGCGACGACTCGCGCAGCGACGGTAAGCTGACTAGGGCGACTCGACCGTAGTCGGTGGTCCCGATGTCGACCAAATTTGAAGGTGTCTGCCCTCGATCAATGAAACACCTCACAAGAGGATTCGAATAAGCGTTCTCTGGATTCAAAACCATTGGAACCCATACATTTTCTGGATCAGAATTTCACCCTCTATCGAATGAGCTAACAAGGTACGCTCTTTCAGTAACACTAACGGAACTTCTTAATAATTGATGGAAGAGAAACATGAAGCTAATAGTTCCATGAGAATCTGAAGAGCAGGACTCCGGTTTATGAAAAGTTGCAATGAAAAGCGTGAAGCAGCCATCAAAAATCGAACCATAGATGGGATCGAATCGAACCATGTTTCTCTTCCAGCAATTATTAAAAAGTTCCGTTAGTGCTACTGAAAGAGCGTTCCTGGTTAGCTCATTCGATAGAGGGTGAAATTCTGATCCAGAAAATGTATGGGTTTTCATCGTTTTGAATCCAGTGAATGCTTATTTGAATCCTTTTGTGAAGTGTTTCATTAATTGAGGGCAGGCGCCTTCGAATTTGGTCGACATCGAGACCATCGACTACGGTCGAGTCGCCGTAGTCAGCTTACCGTCGCTGCGCGAGTCGTCGCTAATTGTATCCACAGAAACTGTACCGCGCCCTTGGTCGAGCCGACATTGCGAACAAACGACACTCCCCCCAATCCATGGCACTTAATGAGCAATTACGAAAGACTCTCAAACAGATGGGAAATGATTACCGAAAACGTCAAGCAATGACAACACAATTTGAAAACGCACGTGAACGGAAAAAATACTGACTACTAAAGAACGAAAAACCGAGCAGTTGACTGGAATGAGCAAAAAAGCAGGAAAAAACTCCTTCAACTTATGTGTTTCCGTGTGTAGAACACTGATGTTAAAGTGATTGTTTCCTCTCATTCCTCGCCTTTAGGGCTCGTTTAGACGCCGAGAAAATGCAAAATCGAAGCGCACTCAATAATTAACGTCACTGATCGAATTTGCTCCTTTGCTTTAGTGGCGCAGTGCGGTGGCGCCGCGTTTAAGCAAAAAAAAAATAGGCATATAATCACATAGGGAAGACATTAAACGAAAAAAGTGAATTTCGTCAAAATGTTCAATGTTCTTCAGTGATGGACAATTCTTATTTTGTGAGAACCGCGAGATGGTTAAATAAGCTGCCCACCAAGATGTTTCTGATCGAGAAGACGAACCACTTCAAAACAGCTATTTCCAAGCTGGACTTACTTACAATATTAGGATTAAGTGGTTATTCGTAATGTTTCTGTTTTTTTCTTTTTTAGGCATTTTAGGCATCTCACAGAACTATTTCTTTCTGCTGTCGTAATTTTAATGTTAAGGATATTTACCTCCTTTCCCTATCCAGCGCATGTCAGGATCCCCTTGGATAGTTAACTGATTGTCTGTCATTTCGGATCATTGAAATTTTAGTGAACCATACTCTAGTACAGTTCCTGCACCTTCCGTACGCCTCCCCAGGGCCAGTACCTAGCGTACGTCTTTAGCTTAAAGAGTTGCCACCATACACCCGCGCTGGTATGACTTCGTCAGTTGCGCTGGGCTCCCTGCAGTGGTATAGCGTGCATGAAGCAGTGTCCGAAATCATTAATCCTAATAGCAGAGGATTGTACATTGAGAGTTGGTCTCTAAAACATGAGCAAGTTAGCAATTCTTTCTGCTTTGGAAGTTACTTTTTCCCTTCTGCGATGGTTGACTTTAACCCATAACTTTTAGGTGAATTAGTGCAGTTGAGTGACCGAGTGACCTCAGTCAGCTAGTTAGATGGATCCTGATCAGTGATAGGGGACGAATATCAAGAACATCACGTTTGGTATTACAATGTACTAGGTTCATATTCTTGTTTCAGTTTTTGTTGAGTTTTTGTTGAGTTTGCTTTCTCGCTTGTTAATTGAAGGCGCACGTCAAGTGCACGATAAATAAATAAAATGTTCTTTGATAACGAGTAGCAACCAGTGAGTCTGCCTATAAGAGGCGCCACCTGACTGCGCCACTAATGCAAAGGAGCAAATTCGATCAATGACATCAATTATTAACTGCGCTTCGATTTTGCGTTTTCGCGGCATCTAAACGAGCCCTAAAGGTGAAGAATGAGATGAAACAATTACTTTAACATTAGTATCTTAAACACGGAAACACATAGGTTGAAGAAGTTTTTCATGCTTTATTGCTCATTCCACTCAAATGCTCGATTGTTCCCCATGACGGCACCATAATTAGCCTAATTATTAGGTTGGTGCAAAATTAATTTCGGTTTCTGAGTACCTTCGAATAGACAACCATACATGTTTGCTGCCCTAACGCTACCAGGCAACTTTTTACAGGGCTTCGTTCAACCATGAACCGACGCGATTATCGAGTCATCATGGCTTACGAATTTAAATTAGGACACTCCGCTGCGGAGGCGGCTCGCAATCTTAGCATTGCTTTTGGGATGGATTGTCCTTGCGAACGGACAGTGCAACTTTGGTTCAAAAAATTTGCACGTGGAGAGTTTGTTCTTGGAGAAAAAGCTGGCCGTGGTCGTAGGGCGTCGCTTGATGACGAAGATTTGAGAGCTGATGTAGAAGCGAATCCAGAGACGAATACACGGACGCTAGCAGAGGACCTGAGCGTACATCACACCACGATCGGACGGCATTTGGCAGAAATTGGAAAGGTGAAGAAAATGTCTAAATGGATACCTCATGAACTGAATGAGGAGCAGCGCCTCAAACGTCATGACATCTGCTCTAACCATCTGATTCGCCTGAGATCTGACCCGTTCGTCACCGAATTGTGACTGTTGATGAAAAGTGGGTCATGTGCGGTTACAGGAGGCGAGGATTCGTTTGGGTAGACAAGGATGCCCCACCAAAAAATTTTCCTAAACCTGACCTTCACCCGAAAAAGGTCATGTTGACTGTTTGGTGGTGCTCCAAAGGGCTAATTCACCACAGCTTCAGGCAACCTGGTCATTCAGTTACAGCAGAGTCCTACTGTTGTGATTTAGACCAAATGTATGCAAAGTTGCAAAAACTGTGGTCGGCAGTGGTGAACAGAGGTGGACCGATCCTGTTGCCGCACTCCTCGAAAACCACCCGGCAAAAATTGACCCAAGTAGGTATAGAAGTTCTCCCTCATCCACCCTATTTCCCTGACCTCTCCCCAACAGATTACCACTTTTTCCAATCTCTTGACTCCTATTTTCGTCAGAAACAATTCGCTGATTTGATCGATGTTGAATCTGCCTTCGTTGATTCCGTTGTTTCTCGTGATCCCAGTTTTTACTCTACAAGCATAGGTATGTTACAATTTCGTTGGCAAAAATGTGTAGATTCTGATGGTTCTTACCCTGTTTGATAAAGTTGAGTTTGAGCTGAGTTATTGCACTTTAACACGTTGACGACAGTGTGGCGCAATGCTGCGCCACGCTCAAGCGGCTGCGTGGGACAGTGTGGCGCAATGCTGCGCCACAGTCTTGCGTCGTATTTTTCTCGATACATTTCAGGATTTCGAAGGATGCTTTTGTGCCACTTCCTAGTAAACCTTTGCACATTGTTATAGGAAGCATGTTTCATGAAAATGATTCTTAGCTTCTGATTTACTGGAATTTTTGATTGTGCACTAGTTTTCTTTACAAGTAAAAACAAATAATGGTTATCGCAAGAAACAAATAAATGCAAACAAATACTGGTTACTGAAACAAACAAATACAAACAAATATTGATTATTAGAATAAACAAATAATGAACAATAAACAAATAACAATTTCCTTTCAACCTGGATAGGGAAAAAGGACATTCTAAAAACTTCCAGCTGTTATTTTTCTATTTTCATTGCAAAAAAAGAATAGTCACAATCCCCGATATTACAGGACTGTATAGGTGGTCTACAAGATTCACTATTCACTTCCATTTGGAAAAAATTCGCCGTATGCCGACATCATGCCACAGCCTCGGCGCGCTAGAAAATCGGTTGGTCCCACGCGCCAGACACGCGAAAAAGGCGCTGTCGTCAACGTGTTAAAGTTTGCGGTCCAAAACCGAAATTGATTTTGCACAAATAGTTAAAATGAAGTTGACTTACTCTAAGCGCTTCAATGGCTTCCTTGAAGGCTGCTGCGAGTGCTAATTTACCAGACCCACTTGCCAGCCAATCACTGTTTTGGCCGAGACTGAAATGTTTAAACATAGCGTGCTACTTGAATACGGCATTCGTTTAAAATCTTACGTGTCGGAACTAAGATCCTTATTATACGGCGGTACATAGAACTTTTTCGTGTCAAATCGAATTCCACCATCACCGAAATGCATTACTCTGACAGGAACTTTCATATAGGAGAACGCAACACGAAAGTGATAAAGAACGAGTCTGTAGCCCTGAAATTGAACAAGGACGAGTGATCCCTAAAATTGATGACTCTTTTACTGCATGAAGGAATTGCTGTAGGTTTTTTTACACGTTGACGACGAGGTGATTTTGGCGCGTCTGCTGGGACGGCGAGCTACGCGCGAATGACACACTTGCTTAACAAACCAATTTTTTCAATAGAATTTATCCAATGTATTGAATATCAATTGATATGCACTTACACGTTTTCCCCATTGCGTATTAAATTATCACTTCCTTCAAAACAACGAATGCGCCGAAATAAGTTTAATAAAACCTATTTCGGCGCATGTGTTGCGCTAAAATAAGCTCAACGCAACACATGGGTCCATAAAAACCATCGCTTTGAATACCACACACTGCACGTGCTGTGTGCAACACCTGCCTGCCACCGTACACCGTACTGGTAGTGCCAATGACACACCGCGCATACAGCATATTTTATTCTAAGCGATTTTTTGATGACTGAGTTAATTTTTTTCAGCGCATGCCTAGCGTTATAAGAACTACAAATCTACTACACACAGAGAAAATGTGGGGTTGGTTCCTTCTAGGGTCTTTTGATGATAGCAACTTATGCAATCTGAACTGTGAACTCAACAAATGCATTAGCATTTCTATCCGCTTGAAGATGACCTCAATAATGTCGGTTCTCTATGACTCATGCTTCATCTGGCCACCTGCATCTTGTTGAGTTATCCAGCCATCAATATCATTCCAGTGTTGGAAGGAAAGAGGAGCAATTTATCTGGTGAAACTTACAGCTCCGTAGGGTATCCCTGAGGAACCATCCGCAATCACGACAGCTACATACTCTGTAGTTGACTTGCATTGAAAGCACAAAGTTTGCTCCTGAAATAATATCGTCATCGAGTCGCAACCAGCGAAATAAGATGGAGAAACGGAGTTCACTCTTTGAAAGGATTTCAGTGATGATAATAAATATTAACTTTAGCGCCGAAGTTTCGAAATTTCTGAAGTTCCTCCTTACAAAGAATTTAGAATTTACTAAGCTGTCACGGAAGTCTTGTCTTACTTTAGCGACAAATCAGTAAATTCGATGCAAACTCAAGTCGACTGAAGTCAACAGACTACTGAATAACTCACTGAGGAAGAAAGGGCGCAAAGAAGGGTTTGGGCTTCTTAGGCACAAGCTAGCTGTGCCTAATGTGCCAATAATGAGAGTTACATTCGGACGGTAGTTTTTATTTTCATTAATTACCTTGTTCTTCAAAAGTTCCTTATCAGATGGAAGAAACAGGAATTGTTCGCTATGACGATCCAGTTCCTCCGCAGGATCGATACATTGGCACCTACCATCCTTCACCTGTGCGTTCACTGCGCACCCAAACTTTTCTAGAACACCTGTAAGGTGACAATCTCAACATACAGCACTGGAATTATTTAAGAAGAGGAATAGGTGGACTGACCAAATGTGCACGCGACGGAATGTCGAGCGAACGCTGGCACGTCAATGAGTCCATCTTTTGAAAAAACGAGGGCTACTCGCGGGGAATCGGCACATGCATTGTCAGGATGACCATCTTTCCATCCCTTGTCCGTAACATCCTTAGAATATACGAATTTTTCATAGCTTCACCTCAACTTATAGAATGATAGGAAAGTCTTGAGCCGTTTCACTCCACTTTTTCTTCGAAATCTGGAACTAAGCAGGGTGAAAACCAAAGAGGTCGCTAAGTGCCCCTATGACATCTTCGACTTTGTTGATTGTTTTCTCAGCTAAAAAGCAGTACGTGAGGAAGATAATCGACAGTTGTAAGAGAGTGTAACAAGATGATTAACAATTATGTGCCTGTCGCATATCTTTAACTATTCACTGGTCTCTTTATCGGCATAGGGTCTGAAGGCACCACACAGAGTGCACACCAAATATTCTCTCGGTCGTTTTTTTTTACTTTCAGGAGTTTTCAGAGCAGAATGGCTCGTGCAGCAGCAGAGCGCTGTTGAGAGCAATTCATGGCACAGTCTTCGCCTTGTTTGTACCGAAATACTTTTTTGAAGTTACAATGGAACCTATGACAAACCTGATAGTAATATTTTCCGGCAGCATTTTTACGCTGGTACTCCCAATAAGAGCGTTTCTTCTTAAAGTCAGAATCTCGTTTGCTACAGTCGGAGTTTGCTACCCTTTGCGCATGCCTTTTTAGCCTTCCTGGGACAGCGACGACATTTACGTCAGCCTGAAATGTAGCCATATTAGTTACAGATCAAACTGCTCCTCTACTTTCAATAATCATTATTACATTCCTGTCCACCTAGAGAACGAACGTACAACCATAGCAACTCTGTGAGCTCTTACTTGGAGTTCATGCCTATATTCAACACTAGCAATTTTCTCAACCATTTCTACTTGAATATTCAACCTTCCTACTCAAATTGCAAACGCGAAGCTCGAACACAGAATCAAAGATACGTCTCCCACTTTTGCTTTATCGCTCATTAATTTGTACTTGTAATCACTTCGTCTGCTCATAAATTTTCTAATTATGTTTCTAGCTACTCAGGATTGAAGCTGGCTTTTGCCGTTTCCTAGCCCAGCAAAGCAGCGAAAGGGTGAGAGCCGAAGTTTTCCATGATAGGCTGTTGTTCGAAATAGGGAGCCAGCGGAAACGTGTCTTCACGTAATGAATAACGCATTACTGCTTACATCTCTGAGGAGTTTCTTGAAATCCTCCACATTATCGAAGTCAAGTGTGGTTGCAGCGGATCCATACTTGAAGCCCTCAAAAGGAATTGACTGCAGAAAGAAGTTGAGAGCTCATTATAAAGGTAAGAAGAAATCAAGGATCGACAAGCTTTCTCTTACCTCGCAGAGTTTATAGTGAGTTTCACCACCTCCTATATAATACATGTCACTGGATATCCCTGAGTAAGGGAACGCGCCTTTTACCACGGTAAATGATTGGAAAAGACCGTTCTTTGCTTTGTATGTCCCGGAGTGGATGTTGACGAGTTTGTACCTTTCAGCTAATGTTGACGACACTGGAATGAGGCGAGACAATTTCGACGCAGACATTCATAAAAAACTGTACTTCCAGTCAGTATCTGTTCTTCAATACAAGAAACACTTCATTGTCAATGTGTGGTGCGTTTCATAATTATACGCCATCCCTATTTCATTGGTTCCTACCTTTACGAAAGAGGTGCATTTTTTCTTATTGCCGTTCCCATCGCCATGGAAAACGTGTATACCAACCTCTGAGTGGCTAATAAAAAATTTGAATAGTGTATACATCTTTTTGGGACACCCTCTATTCATGAAACACACTGTATTAGGTTCTTCTGTTCGACAAGTGGTAACATGCAATGAGAAGTGGATATCACTGAGTAACCGTTGGTTATATCACCGACCACCCATAGCAAACAAACACCGCCGTCTATCCTCCAGTTCTACTTTATGATAAGAAGCTAACGGCCTTAGATGATTCTCGTGAGGCGTTATCCTCCCGGAGCTCAGTACGGTTTCAGCTTGACCGTTACGAGTTGAGTAGCGCAGAAATACATACAGTGCTGTTCAAAAGGTATTCACTTTCAGTTTTTTGGATGTAACTCTTTAGGGGCTGAAGCTTTTGAACTGGTTTTTCTACAATAAATGGTGAGTAACTAAGTGCTAGTTTCGTTTCGACGAGGGCCTGAAATTTCGTGAACTTTACCACCAGTAAAGTAAAATGCGCATTTTTGGAAAAGCGGCATCATTGACAATGAATTTCTCAATCTGAAACTGACACTGACACTCTGAAAGAGTCCGACCCACCGGTGGGTCAGACTGTCCCAAATGGCAGACGACGTCCGACCCACCCGTCGGTCGTTTACGATGTGTTAAGAAAAATTACAAATTAGAAGCGTCATTTTAGCCCCCTTACAAGTTCTTCGGATCAAGCATTTTTTCAAAACCTCAGATACTGTTCGTAAGAAGAAAACTCGCCCTACGCGTGGTGTTTTGAAAATTTTCCACATATTGGTTTTTGTTCGTTTTCAAGCAATTAAAGTGAGTATGTCCTTGACCACCGATTTCTGCGCGCGATAACTGCGCGCTGCGTGAGACGTCGCAGGCTTGTGCTCTGCTGTGCCGCCCGGAAAGCCGTTCGCTTCCACTTTCGTTATCATAACTTCATTCCAACTGAAGCAATTCGACTGAAATTCTAACGACAGGGACAACAAATTGATAGTGATGAAAAATGTGAAAACGAGTACCATCTCGAATCGGACTGTAGATGACAATGTGAATGGTAGTAAGTCAAGCTGTCGAACAGTTACCAACACTTCGGTGTATCGGGTGAGGGACGTTTGGGCCGAATCGTAAAACGACGCCATGCAGGTGACAATACCTGCGGCGCTTCTCCGTCTGCGGACCATGTGGGCTCAGGTTGGCCCGCTCACCACGGCTCCGCGATGCGGCGGACTATGCCGCGCTCCGTGACGGCGCTGAGATGACCCGACGTCGTGGAGTGAGCCACGCAGGTCAACCAGGCTCGGTGCCTCGGTCATTGATTTCTTACCTTATTGTTAGAACAATAACGAAAACGCTATGAATGCTGGAACCAGTACAAGTGCAACATGATTCCACAACAAACTCTATTTAATGAGCACATCCGTACGTTTGCTTTAGGTACCGTTAAGAAGAAAATCTCAGGTTTGGAAGGCGAAAGTGTAGGTTACGTCTACTTTTTTACACTTGAGCGTGAATTTTATTTCACGCAATAACTACGGCATGCAGAAGGGTCTCGTTGTGATCATCCTGAGCTGGCTACTTCAATAACGCTACTTCGGAATTTAGATCTGGAACATAATTGCTCGCTAACGCTGAAACCAGTGACAACAGAATGCAAAGAAGTGTGTCATCCTGTAAAATATTTGAATAGATCGACCTGCTTTCAGAGACCTGATGAAATGAAACGTCTTAGAAGGCGAGACGCGGAGGGAAGACTCGTTATTGATAGGGAAATGTTAAAGTATTACATGAATTGCAATTTTTAGAGACCTAGAATTAAATGAATTCTGCAGAATCGCTGCCTGTTACTGCACTAGAAGGGTAACAACCAGAGAAAATCGAAAGTTTTGTTCCAAGATGTCGTGGCATATCACAAGCAAGACCGTTGGAAAAAGTAGATGTATTCTTGTATAGCTCCAAGCAATGTATCTTTTTATTTATGGAGTTTGATCCATAGTCAATTTCATATGAGGAATTTCACGTTATGCAATAATAAAAGACTGCCTTAACATTAGCAGTGTGCCAAGACCAAATTCTTATTTTGAGAAGCTGAAATATGTCAACATGGAGGTGCTATGATCTCGAAAATAACCGAGATTCACCGCTTGGTGACATACTTCCGGAGATCTACGCTTTTGCTTTCCAAACCTGAGAAGTGCGTCTTAACGGTACCTTAAGCAAACCTGCAGATGTGCTCATTAGATAGAGCTCAAAATTTTGTTCCGGGATCATGTTGCATTTGTGCTGGTTCGAGCGTTCATAGCGTTTTTGTTATTGTTCTAATTGTAAGGTAAGTAATCAGTGACCAAAGCATCGAGCCTGGTCGACCTGCGTGGCTCACCCCACGACGTCAGGTCATCTCAGCGCCGTCGCGGAGGGCGGCATGGTCCGCCGCATCGCGGCGGAGCCGTGATGAGCGGGCCAACCTGGGCCCACATGGTCCGCAGACGGAGAAGCGCCGCAGGTATTGTCACCCGCATGGCGTCGTTTTACGACTCGGCCCAAACGTCCTCCCCCCGGTGTATCTATAATTCAAATTTCATTTGGAATGCTTCATTCAGAACGAAGCTCAAAATGTGAAAGCGAATACCTTTTCAGGTCTTACTGTAAGCAAGTAAGTAAAGCTGTCGAACGTTCACGAACAGTTTGTTGTCCCTGTCGTTTATGTTTCAGTTGAAATGCTTCAGTTGGAATGAAGTGATGATAAAGAATGTGAAAACGAATGGCTTTCCGGGCAGCACTGCAGTGCGCGAGCCCCCGACGTCGCACGCGGCGCGCGGTCATCGCGCGCGAAAATCGGTGATCAAGGACCTACTCACTTTAACTGCTTGAAAACGAAGAAAACCAATACATAGCCCAGAAAGTCATGTGTTACGGCGCTATCCAGAATGAGTTGCCACCATTGATCGGGAGGGGGACGTTCTGCACGGAACCCTAATTGCCAACTCATGGCGCGCACAAGGTAACAGTACCTGGGGACCATTGGCGAGTTCGCCGCGTGCACGTGTACCCTGGCCCCCGCCGCACGCGATTTTGGCCACAGTCGAGCTCTTCGTTAGGGCGATGGAGACCTGACGGACGAGAGGAGTCACCAGATCGACCAGATCGGCAGCGAGAGCTATGGCTCGCCGATTCATAGGGCGCGTAAGGCACTGTAAGGAGTCAAACATGCACAACACCTACACATGCCTATATCAGAATTTTGAGCTCTATTCATTGAGCTCAATCGCATTTGGGGGAAACTGTCGAGAGCACAATTCTGTCCTGAAATTTCGTGAAAAAAACACCACCAGCAATCTATTTTTTGGTTGCCGACGGCACCACAACTCTGAACTCAAATTTCGTACTGATTTATGATTTTCACTACGTCAAATAATGAATACAGGAGAGCGATGCCAACCGCCTAAGACTGTTCACTAGTTTCTGCGGACATCGAGGTAATAATGCACTTTTATTTTGTATCAAGATGTCCAGGTACGTCCCAGGGCGAGCAATATGAGCTGTATGTCGCCATTATTTCTCCATTCGATTCGAATTATTTGATAAAATAAATATCCTTATTGACACCCATATGTAACTATGGCACAGAATTGCGTTCTCGACAGTTTTCCCCCATGCGATTGAGCTCATTGAATAGAGCTCGAAATTCTGATATAGGCACATGTAGGTGTTGTGCATGTTTGATTCCTTACAGTGCCTTACGCGCCCTATGAATCGGTGAGCGATAGCTTTCGCTGCCGATCTGGTCGAGCTGGTGACTGCTCTCGTCCGTCGGGTCACCATCGCCCTAACGAGGAGCTCGGCCGCGGCCAAGATCGCGCGCCGCGAGGATCTGGTGCTGGTACGCTCGGTGAACTCGCCAATGGTCCGCAGGTATCATCACCTTGCGCGCGCCATGAGTTGGCAGTTAGGGTTCCGTGCAGAACGTCCCTCACCCCCATTCATCAAGACAATGTCATACACCACATTGTCTTTTGCACTCTACAAAACACAAGCTCGGAGCGGCGCATTCATACTCCTGGTAACGATCATAGATTCTGTTCTCTACAGGATTCCTTGATGCCCGCGTGGTAGAGTGGTAAGACGCATGGCTCAAACCCGCACGGTCGGCCGAACGACCCTGGCCCATGTTAGCCAAGCCTTCTACCCCTTTGGAGTCAGGTAAATTGCTACCAGTCTTGTCTGGAAGGTAAGGACACTGACTTGGAACGGCGACTGGCCCTCGCAAGTCATTGTTCAGGTCAAATACGCACGCATTCACAACGACTTAAATGGAAAACGAATGCGACGGTGCGTCCTCCGGGCACACCATTTACATTTGCAATCCTTACCCGATAGACGGATCACCTATGACAATCTTTCGCCTCAAAAACTCAAGAATTCTATAGAAGTGAGACTGAGCAGCGACCTGGAAATTGGTAACGACTTAGTCCTTCCAATGGGGTGAGGGACGTTTGGACCGGTTGGCAGTTAGCGGTCCGGTGCCTGACCGGGTGACCTTACCTACGGATACGGAGCCGTGGCTTACCGTATCAGCTCGAGCCACCGCACCCGCCGCACTACCTCGCCGGACGCGGAGAGCTGCGCAAGGCATAGACGCATGATAACGACGGTGACCCGAGAAACCAGAGTGCTCCATTGTGCCAGTAATGACCTGAGAAACCAGATTGATCAGCGCAAGGGGCTCTTCCGCAATTGGGGTTCACAACAGCCCATTTCGACAGCTTCTGAGATTATTTCAGAGAACTTTCAGGGCATTGAACCCCATACGTTTCTGAGTCAGAATTTTATTCTCTTTCTAATGCGCCTAACCAGGACGTCATCAGAACAAGCATTAGAATACAATTTCCTCAATTAAGGAATGAAACTGAACTGTTCGAATACAAGTTGAAGTACAGCTAGTGAGTATAGGGTAAAATTGTGTTCAAAATACCACAAATTTATGTAACTATTCCCAAGATTTATTCGACTCTAGAAATAAAGTCGAACGCTGTGAATAAAAGTCGAAGCGAAGTTTAATTATTCAGTGTAAGATAAAGCTGTGCTCAAAATGTTATGAATTCTTTAGGGCACTCACAGGAAATTGCTTTTACATTTGAGCTACCTTCTGATTTCGATGTTTCCAGAGCTACTGACAGAACTTCGTCGCAACTAGTATTCACAGAGCTCAGTTTCATTTCTTAAGTCAAGGAATTGCATTTTAATGTTTTTTTACCACGTTCTGGTAACGCTCATCAGAAAGATCATAAAATTCAGCTCCAGAAGTATATGGAATTCAATACCTTGAAAGTTCTTTGGAGTAGTCTCAGAAGTCGTCGAAATCGGCTATCCTGAACACTAACTGCAAATGTGCTCCTTCGCCTGGCCAATTTAGTTTCTCAGGTGATCAGTGGCTCAGTGGAGCCCTCTGGTTTCTCGGGTCACCGTCGTCACCATGCGTTTATGCCTATCGCAGCTCTCCGCGTCCGGCGAGGTAGTGCGGCGGGTGTGGTGGCTCGAGCTGATACGCTAAGTCACGGCTCCGTACCCGTACGTAAGTTCACCCGGTCAGGCGCCGGACCGCTAACTGCCAACCGGCCCAAACGTCCCCCCCCCCCCTTTCCAATGGATAACATTTCGATTGAATATTGTTTCTGTTACTGGATAAGCAGCAATTTTTTCGAGGCTGCTTGAGCGCCCACGAAATTATTCGCCAGCCTAATATATCGTACCACCAATAGGTAGCATATGGAACGAGAGAGTGAAGCAATAGTGTGAATTGTTTGCCATGAACTTAATTTCATTTCTATTTCGCCTATGCGTAGTGGGGCCCACTTGTAATCCGATATACTGACCAAACTCCAACGTCGCTCGCGTCTTCTATGAAACGGTTTCGACAGCTAAGCAACTCAATTATGCTGAAGGCAACGACGCACGGATGCAACCTAGCAGAAGACGATATGAAGGATTTTTCACAGACACTGGGCAACCACAGCAACCTTGCCATTATGGTTGCGAACAGAGTCGAAGAGAGGGCTTAAAGGCCATGAAGGCAAGATTGAGGCCAACTAAGAATCCAGTGCCAAGGCCATTCAGCAGCAGCTGTTGCTGTTCAAACAGCGGGAAATGTAGCTCATCATATTTCTGAAAAAGCGCTGCAGTCCTCGGCCGTCACAAATCTTGGTCCGTTGTTATGAGCTGCAGCAAGTGTTCTTCGTTTTGTGGTTTTTCGCATCGAACCTAATGCTTCCACTTCGAGAACATACTTTCGATTCCGTTTGCCAAAAGGAGCACGAGTAGTTCAGATGTCGCCTGTTATGCGCACAAGCAATATTTCTCTTTTTTGCGCCATGACAAGTCAGCGAATTGATTATTATGCACCGAGGACCAGCGCCATTCACACAGAGCGCTTCTGTGAATTCCTGGACGAGCTGTTCATCGTCATTGAGGAGTAAGGCATAGGAAAGGTGGTACTTGTGATGGACAATGGTTTCACTACGCTCCGGATACGCGGGCTCGAATTGAGAGCTATGGATACCAGCCACTGTACCTGCCACCCTATTCGCCTTTCCTTAATCCCATCGAAAGTATGTTCTCAAAGTGGAATCATTATGTTCGACGCGAAAAACCATAAAACAAAGAACACTTGCTGCAGCTCGTCAACACCGGATCAAGACTTGTGACGGACGAGCACCGTAGCGCTTTTTCAGAAATATGAGCTACATTTCCCGCTGTCTGAAACGAGAAATCATCATTGATTAATACGTCGGATTTACTATAGTCGCTTTCCAAAGTTACAATTCTTTCATAAGGTTTTTGCATGTTTTGAACTTGACTGAAGTTTTTCACAATATTTGCATATTTTCCGCACATTACATTATTTACTGTATGTGGAACTTTTTCCCTGATTTTGGCAAATACAAATAAAAAAAAATTCAAAAAGTATATACGTGACGAAATCCACGTTTAGAATATTCACGCTCGATTTACGAAATGCAACGAAACATTTACGAAATAGAATGACAAAGTACGAAATGCCATGCAAATGTTACGAAATTAAGTGACAAAGTACGAAATGGTATGGAAAAAATACGAAATGATGTGGAACATTTACGAACTACGCAGGAAAAAGGTGTAAAAGCTGATGGATATTCAGTGTGTAAACGTTTCAGGACTCAGCGACTACATACGTTTGGTGACAAGTGAAAGTAGCGTACTTTTTTGAAATAAAGGTCAAAAAAACAGAACAAGTTGAACCCACGTTCCTGTCTTGGTGTGGCTCTGCGAGAGCAGAGAACGGGAATCTCACTATTCGGATCCATTGGAGCTATTGTTCCTCCGCGTAAACGCGCAATCGAGCCCTTTCTTGTGATTATTACATAATTGTCTGACTTGCCAGCAACGACGCGACCGTATTTGTTAACAAGTATTCTTCGTCCTGGAACAAAAATGAGGACTATATCGTTGCTCAAAACTCAAGCACTTTTCGAAAAGTTAGTTCAAAAAGTTCAAAAAAAAAAGAAAAACATCCCTTCGATCACAGGAATGCAATAAGTGGAATAGCGCTCTATTATCTATCGGACCCTAGAATTAATACTTCGATAAGATGTTGGGCGAAATTTCCCAAGTGAACGCCGGATCAGTGATCAGCACCCTAAATTACCCCCATTAACTTATCGTCACTCGAAAATTGGTCACGTATTTGATCGTAACTCGACCATCCCATACCACTTACCCATACCTTGCATACTACCTTTGGTGACGGCAATTAGGGGAACAAGTTCTCTAATCGCGATAGCAGCGTCAAATTACCATTTTACGAAGGAAGTGTGGGCAAAATTAGTGCCCTTGTCAAATGCATATAATACATGAGGATCGTTGACTAACATACATATCATTCGAAACCCCTCTGGAGAGAAACAACATTTTCTTTGCTCACCCCTATCGGATACTGGCCATGCTCATGTATTTACTATTTTGAAAAAATGAGCTTGTGAAAGAAATTTGGAGTGGAATGTTATGAGCCGCCGGTGGATCATATAGTCGTTTAACGAGAGAAGCTTATTAGGGCTAGGTCATAACGAGAGAATTCATAACGAGACCGATATGAGCGTGTATGGCTTCGCACGAGGAATGCAACGATGTGTTCATTTCCAGACCAACCAGGTGCTTAGGACACCTGGTTGATCTGAAAATGGCCGGCGAAGTTTTGCACTGCCGCATGCGCAGGTGAGCTTATCCTCCAGAGCGACGAGGTGGCCTAGTGGATAGCGCTGTGGACTCGCAATCTAATGGTTGGGGATTGGTCCCTCTAGCATACCTTCCTTTCGCCTTCATGCGCTAAATTCCTAATTACGCTTCTTCTGCAATTTTGTCGCAGTTTCGGCTTAAAATCGCGTTTGGAACGAGTATATGGCCAACAGAGCACTCACAGAGGGCATTGTATTCTAGTGCCTACGTACGTGACCTATACTTAACGTAAACAACCCAAATTGACCCCAAATTCATAAACGAATGTCAGATTCGTGATCAGCGCCCCGAATAACCACCGTAGACAAAGCTTGGGCTAAATCGGTGATCTCGACCCAACCAGCCTTATTAGTGTCATGTGAGTAGTTGTATGAAAGCCAGTTGCCGAGAATATCTCTATTCTATTGTTCCACTTTTCGGACTCTAAAGAACAGAGACTCCATTTTCTATGGGTTTCTTTTCATATTCATCAGTAAAGATTACTTGGGCAGCTGACAAATCCACAACTCACAAATCCAACATCGACTTTTCCCATTGTGCCTGACGTACACTTGCTAGGGTTCGTAGTCAAAGTAGGGCGATTGGGTCGAGATCACCGATTTAGCCCAAACTTTGTCTAAGGGGGTTATTCGGGGCGCTGATCACGAGTCTGACATTAGTTTATGAATTTGGGATCGATTTGCGTTGTTTACGGTAGGTGTGGGTCACATACGTAGCCACTAGAACACATTGCCCTCTGTGAGTGCTCTGTTGGCCATACTCCTCCCAAACGCGATTCTATCCCAAAACTGTGACAAAATTGCAGGAGCGTAATTTTGAATTTAGCGCATGAAGGCAAAAGGAGGGAAAAGAAGACCAGAGGGACCGATCCCCGATCATTAGATTGGGAGACCACAGCGCTAACCTCTAGGCCACCTCGTCGCTTCGGAGGATAAGTTCACCCCCGCTACTTCTGCTGACGGTGAGCCTACGCATGCGGCAGTGCAAAACTTCGCCGGCCATTTTCAGATCAACCCGGTGTCCTAAGCACCTGGTGAACACATCGTTGCATTCCTCGTGCGAGGCCCTACACGCTCATATGGGTCTCGTTATGAATCGTCACCTAGCCCTAACAAGCTTCCCTTGTAAGTATTAATATAGCGCAGTGTTCATAACTGAAGTCCATTTATCGTGCGCCACAAAACATCGATGGACTTTTTCTGCTCCTAACAACAGCTGACATTTTCTCATTAACTGCGTATGGGCACTAGCGCTCCTTCTCGATGATCATTACCGCAACTGATGTGAAAAATAAAAAAAAAACATTATGCTTCACAATTCATTGGCAGACTTACCATCTAGATTGTCATGGAGGAGATGTTCAATGTCATTGGGTCCGTTGGCTATCCATACTATTCCATAATTAGAGAAGTACGCTAAATCATGTCAATATTAGGAGCACCAAGATCAATCTAGCTTTTTTTTTTTAACAAACTAAAGATCTTGGATCTATTCAAATAACCACACTCCAGCGGTAGGAATTTTTCACTCGCTCTAATCTAAGCATCGATCACGATTCCGACAACCATTTTTTCGATCCTGCACGATTATACCATCTACATCGCTAACAGAGCGGTCAGGTCAGGTCTTCTCTACAATTCGGCTCAAATGTCACACAGAATCGTCACTTTGCATGCTGATCATGAAATGCTCGTCTTCAGTCACAGACCGCCCATGTCAACTAAGGCAACACGGTGAGAATTGCCGATTTGGCTAAAACTACGTGTAGATCAGCTATTTGTGGTTGTCACGGAAAATCTAACCTTCGTTACTTGCATTTCAATAGATTTAAGTACTCTACCATCAGACCATCCCCACTTACGCCCGTACCTACTCGTAACTACCAAAATCGTTTGAAACAATTCGGACATCGGATTCGTGGTCAGTACTTTAAATATCCCTCTTTAGCAGCCCCATCATTCCCACTGATCTATAACTTCCTGTGTCTGATGTAGTGGTCAAAACCCAATCTGCTCGATTTGGGTGAATTCCGCCGGAAAACAGATATTAGATTCGTGGTCGGCACCCCAAATAAACTCTTTAAGTAACGGGTGAGAAAATCCAAGTGGAACATTTTTCTCTAACAATGGGAGTGCAATAAATAGAATAATAACAAATTCTTTTCTACGCTTCTATTATGATATGTGGACGTGTCTTAGTGATACTGGGTTGATCGGGTAGTCTTTTCAGGGTTTCCTTTCGAACAGCAAGTTTTAACAGGTATTCATGCTCAGACATGTGGAGGTCGTAGACAATTCTCGAAGCTCATCTGCAACAGGTATATAAGGTAGCTCGCGCTTCCCAGGATCAAATAGCAATGGCAATTTGGCAGGAGCACCTTGCTATTGTCTTCTATGAGTTACGCCGTGGCAGCGGAGCTACGGCGACAGCGAGCAATATCAACAGTGCGCTGGGGGAAGACACCACTATCGTTCATAATTGATCTGTTCGCTTTGCACGTGGGACAATCTTCAAAGACAAGCCTCGATCGGGACGCCCTAACACGGTAGAAGATTCCGCCGTTCTCTCTACTGACAAAGAGGATCCAGAAGCTAACACTCGTAGTCTTGCGAAAAGACTAGGGTGTTCTTAGTCGACAGTCGTCACCCGCCTCAGAGCCATCGGGTACCGAAAAATCTTGACGCGATGGATCCCCATCATCTGACAGATGACATGCGGAACACTCGAGTATCCATCTGCCAGTCCCCCTCCGCCCGTACAGGAAGGAGAGTTTCTGGAATATCTGGCTACCGTAGATGAGAGCTGGATCCTTCACAATTCTAATGTGCACCTTATCGTGTGGGTCCCTCAAGGAGCACACCTTCCAAGGCAAGCAAGATTGGGCCTACATCCCAAGAAACTTCGTCTGCGCTGCTAATGGGACTGGAGAGGAATGTTCTATTTTGAGCTGCTCCCGACAGGGAAAAGCATCAACGCCAATGCTTACACCAGCCAACTTCAAAAGTTAGCGAAAGGTATTCGAAAAAAAAAACGGCTGAGACGAGCATCTGTTCACCTCCTACACGATGACGTAAGCCCACATGTAGCTGAAGATACCTGTAAGGCCCCTGTTATACACCCGTTCCTGATCGCCGATCGCCGGCGATTGGCGAACGCAACTCGTACAGATCGTGCTGGAGCCGTTCAAAATGACACTGTGAACGGCCGCCTCGTGACGAGTTGCCTCGGCAGTCGCATCCCCCCCGGCGACGGGTGGCGATCGGACCCTGTTATAGTCCCGTCGGCCGATCGCCGACGATCGCTGTGCTGTGCGCGGCGACCGACGATCGCTGTGCTGCTCACGGCGATCGGCTATCGCCAGCCTCAACGGACGGTGGTTTTTGAGCAACCAATTGCTCAAAAACGCGCTCCAATGTGACCGATCGCCGACCGTCGCCGTCGCCGCGCATTTGCCGGTCGCAGGCGATCGGCGATCGGGAACGGGTGTATAACAGGGGCCTAAGAAATTGGAGGAGCTGGGCTGGAACACGATTCCGCATCCTCCCTATTCTCCTGACATAGCTCCCTCTGACTACCACATGTTTCGCCCCTTAAGGCTTTCCTAGCTAACCAAAAATTAGTTAAAGTAGATGATGTTGTGAGGACGGACAGCGACTTCTTCGAGTTCTGGAAAAAGTGGATCAATAACCTGCCCATCAGATGGAGGACAATTCTACATAATTCTATAAACAACGACAATTCTACATAATTCTATAAACAACATCAAACCATGTCACTAAGCAAATACATCGAGTTGCTGTCGTTGCTTCGATACGCCCACACGGCTCGCACTAACAGCATCCTACCTCCAGAACGAGCAGATTTCACCGTAAGATCATTTTCCCAAAAAAGGTGACAAGTTTAATCTGCTGTGCGATTGGTTTGCTGAGTGTATCGTACAATTTGTTACAAAGGTCATCGTAGCGTAGATACTGTGTCCACTATATGAGACACAAATACATGAGCAAGCTGGATTCCGTCACGGATTCAACTGCATCAACCACATCCAAAGTGTCGCGCTGATCATCAGGTAGCCGAGAGTACCACGAGCCCCTAGTCCCAACCATCTCGAGTACGAAAAACACGAAAAAGGCTTTGATAGCGTCAAAACGAATGCTATCCTGTCTGGGTTAGTCGATCGAGGAATGGACTCGTCTACAACAAAACACTAGCTTATTGTCACAGGAACTGCTTCACGACACTGCAACACTTCTCAATCACCATCCATATCAAGAAGTGCATCAGGGGAGCGATACCCTCTTGCTCTCCACTCGCCAAAACGAAGTCCTATGTTTACCTGTCACTCTACGCGAACGTAGACAACGGGCATAAAGGAGGAATTCATCAGAAAAAGAAGACCTGGGTCTTCCAATCAACCAGCTCCTAGATAACAGGCGCGTTTGTTTGTTCGACTCGATGGCTTTGTGTTACGCGTCTGAGATATACTCCAGTATTTAACCCATGACATGGTCCTTCCAAGTCACACGATGCACAGGAAGCGTGTTTGCAATGATCAAACAGCTTTCTCAACAACGAGCCAGATTTCGCATTCACAATCTGAGGCAGATGTTCCACTCAGAAACCCTGGAAAACATGTAGTGAAAGCCAAGCACCAATGGGCTGGTCACATAAAGGATAATAACCACAGCTAGACACGGTGAACAGCCGAATGGATGCCGCCAGTAAGGGAATGTTTATTCCCGGAACGGCAGACACTCGACTTTGCAGAATCCTGTTTCGTACAAGCTAGACAACAACAACAACAACAACAAAGATGCAAACGGAAGTTGCGTTGGGGTCCACACGTCAAGTGATGCTCGGTCACCTACGTATACACAAAATTATCGAATTATTTGCAAATGTATTTCGTTTTTGGTTTCAGTTCACACCTCACCTGCTATCCACCTTTGTTGAACAGTGCTCGTTACTTTGTGAAGCGCACTATGCTCGTTTCTGTTAACAGCTTCACACAATTTCTTCCCCACTTGGAAAGCCGACGCATCGTTTATCGAGAAGCACATATCTCCGATAGTCTGCTCCGTACTGCTGCAGTCGTAAACGGTATCTGAACTTGGCCTATTACCCAACGATGACTATGCGTAAACTACACGGTTCACGTGTAATAATCACACATTCTTGAGAACGTCTGGCAAAAAAGGCTTACGGATTTCGCAAATTGTTTCTGACGCAGTGCTTCTCGCCCGTACGAGAACAAAAGAGTGTTGTACGTCACAAAATGCGAATGCACCAACCTCGTCTAGTGCAATTTTGTAGGTTATCGTGCATTTATTCCCCTGAAATCGTTTTCTTCGTTAATTTCACCGAGTATTTCGAAACACCTTATGTTGGACGCGCTTCCTCGTCAACACCCTAAAATAAGTCATGTTCGCGAGACAGATCAAGCTTTCTTCCATCTCCGAAGGACAGCAAGTGGCTAGCTACAGAACAAAGACACCTTTTGGTCTCTGAATTCACTAAATACTACTGAATCGCTCAAGAACACTTCCGTTTTGTTTTTCGTTGACTGCTGTGCAATCTAGAACGTACAAAGTGCAAGCCTCGCTGAATTGCTCAGCTAAGGGTAATTGAGGCTTATTAGGACTACCACTAGGATGTGTGTGTGGTGTCTCTGTTGCGCTTTATCTTCCGTTGTTCCAGTGATAGTGGAATAAAGGTAATGTGGGCAGTGTATGCTCGCCCTCCTGAAGAGATGGCATTGTCGGGAAGGAAGGGAAACGCTGAATGAATATCTGGTCCACACAATAACTTGCGGGAATCACCCGCCGTGTGAGCAATGGTGTGCACCTTACCACATTAGTTGGGTACCAACTTAATCGGTCGGCATCCCCCGCTTAGCTGGCTAGAACCACTCGACTGCTGACGTGGAACCATGGTACTTGGCTGAGTTCTTCTAACATGTACAGGGTGCGCCAGCTAAATCCGGACAACCGCGGCTCTATTTTTCCAGACAACCTTACAAACACAAAATACAACTCGAATCCAGAATCCTTCTGCATATTAGTAGAGGGGCATATTAAGATTACAAATGCTCAATGTAGCCTCCGTCAGCAGCAATAATCACCTCCATCCTTGACCAGAAGCGCTCGCAAGCTCTCTTCAAAAAAGCTCAGTCGAAATTTGCGAATACTGCTTTAATGGCGCTTCGCAGAAATGTGTCGTTAGGGTGGCTCGTACGATTAGCAACTCTCCCAACAACGCTGGAATGATAGTAGTCCATGGGGTTCAAATTCGGGTTTTTCTGGGATCAGCACTTCTTGGACTTAAGCACGTCCAAGTTATCGGACAGCCAGTTTTGGACCAAATGGCTCGTGCGCCGTCTTGTTGGAAGACATATGGCCTTCCTAAAGATAAAGCCACTACCCATTGTTCTACCATAGTCATTGAACTTTGGCTAACTCCTAACACTGTCGTCAAGTTCCTCAGTGATTGTCCCGGGTCCTCCAAGATCAGCTCCAAAGCCCGTTCCACGGCTTCTGCTGTTCTTGAAAACGTTCGCGCGAGTGAATTCTCCTCGCCTGAGTTGCAGAATCCTCTTCAAAAGCCTTGTACCTCGCGACAAGATCGTAAACCGTCGATCTCGAGTATCCGAGGAGAGTCGAATGAGCTCCGCCCCTGAGCGTTCAGCGCGAACGCTTTCGATGATTACGGCTCTTCAGTTGTACTCCGCACTTGTGGGAAGCATTCAGACAGTTATGAGGGTATCACTATAAACTAGAGGATTTTCACTTACACTAATCCAATCGGGACCTCTGACGAAGTTACGGTACGGCGGGAGAGTTGAATTGAAATTTGTCCGGATTTAGCTGGCGCAACCTGTATATTCAATGTTGCCTACTCCGAAAAAGGCGACACCGCGTAAACTTTCTGGAAGAGTGTTATAGTCTTGGTCTGAACTGAAACTTGACACTGAAACTTGAGTGTGATAAACTTGGTCTGAACTTGAATCTTCGCCTCGGTGAAACTGAATTTCTAGAATTTCATTGAAGAAAAACTACAAATTAGAAGCGTCATTTCAGCCCTCCTACAATTCCTTCTGCTTAGGAAATTTCCCAAAACCTCAAAAAACCCAAAACTGGACACGCCGCCGTTGGACCAGATAAAAAATAATAAAAGCTAAGAGTAACAAAAAAGTCAATATATCATTTTGTAGGGAAAATCTTCTTCTTTGAGAAGGTACATAGGCGATTGCAAAAACATCACATGTTTTTGAGTAGGAAACATTTATTGTCAATGAGGCCGCTTTTCTGAAAGTGCGCTTTTACTTTATTGATGGAAAAATTCGCGACATTTCAGGCCCTCCTCGGAACGAAACTTGCATATGTACACCACTGCTGCCACTCTCCGTTAACTGTGAAAAAAGTTTAAAAGCTTCAGTCCCTAAGGAATCACATCCAAAAAAGTGAAAACGAACACCTTTTTGGCCGGCACTATATGTTTCTACTCAGAATGTTGAGCTCTATCAGCTGAGCCCAGCGGGAATCTTCTCAAAACAACCCTGAGGGCATAATATTCTCGTTTTCACATTTTTTAAAATTAAGACATTGAACAAATTGTGGAATGTGTTTCCAGACTAAAATTTCGCCGTCGATCCTACCAATTCAACGAAAACGAAGAACTAATTCATTGGGATCGTAGAAGAGGTAGAAGAGGATTCACTTTCCGTTAGCTTCCGTGATTCACTTTTTCCGTGGAAAAATCACGGATCCTAAATCATCCATAACTTCTACGATCCCGAAGAATTCGTCCTTTATTTTCATGGAATATAGACCGTAAAATAGGATTAAAAAGGTTTCTTGTGGAATTGGGTGGATCGACGAGAAATTTTAGTCTGGAAACACGATCCATAATCTGTTCTCTAAAAAATGTCTTATTTCAAATGAATTGAAAACGAGAATATTGTGCCCTTAAGGTTCGTTTTGCGAAGATTCTGGCTGGGCTCTCCCTGATAGAGCTCAAATTTCTGGGTGCGCGCCTAATTAAAATGGCCCCACCATAAGCCCGCCCAGCTTTCCTTACTGGTAGTAGTATCTTTAGCCAGCTCTCTTTTCTGGAGTAATTATAGCTAATTTATTGCGTCATTTGCTCTACTTTATCTCAGTGCTTTGTCTACAGAGCGATGCACCACTGTTCTAGCACAATCTTTACTGAATCTCCGCATTTAACTCTTTGTAACATAACTTCTTTCTCAAAGTTTTTAGTCCAGCTAGAGTACCGCAACCTTCACTTTTTACAATCACTGTTTATCATGGATATTTTGAATGAACGAATGAACTTGCATTCATTTCTCTGAAATCGTTTTCTTCCTTTACTTCGTCGAGTATTCCAAATCACCTTATGTTAGATGCGTTCCTAGTCAACACCCTATAATAAGTCATGTTCGCGAGACAGATCAAGCTTTCTTCCATCTCCAAAGGACAGCAATTGGCCGCTACACAACACATACACCTTTTGGTCTCTGAATTCACTAAATACTATAGAATCGCTCAAGAACACTTTTCCATTTTGTTTTTCGTTGACTGCTGTGCAACCTAGAACGTACAAAGTACAAGCCTCGTTGAATTTCCCAGCTAAGGGTAGTTGAGGCTAATTAGGACTACCACTAGGGTGTGTTTGTGGTGTCTCTGTTGCGCTTTATCTTCCGTTGTTCCAGTGATAGTAAAATAAAGGTAATGTGGGCAGTGTATGCACGGCCTCCTGAAGAGATGGCAGTGTCGGGAAGGAAGGGAAACGCTGAATGAATATCTGGCCCGCACAATAACTTGTGGGAATCACCCGCTGTGTGAGCAATGGTGTTCACCTTACCACATTAGTTGGATACCATCTCAATCGGTCGGCATCCCCCGCTTAGCTGGTTAGAACCACTCGACTGCTGGTGTCGAACCATGGTACTTGGCTGAGTTGTTTCAGACATGTATGTATATTCAACGTTGCCTACTCCGAAAAAGGCGACCCCGCGCAAACCTTTTGGAGGAGTGTGATAATCTTAGTCTATCGTTCAGAGCTCCTATATAACAAGACACGAAGTTCTTCTCGAGTATTCTTGAGAAAACAATATTTCTCATTAATGTAAGCCCACTTACTCACCTCTTGTACTCCCTTTCCAAAGTTTGGCGGTCTGTGGCAAAACGATACAAACGACTGGTCTGAAAACATCTACTTTCAGCATTGTTAAGGTTTTTTGAAGGTCGAATTCGAACGAGGTCAAGCTGTTGAATGGAACTTTCAATTATTATAATACCATCAAACGTCTTACCAACTGGTGAAGCAGAATGTAGTGGTCTGGCTAGAAGACACAATACTGCGATTCCGACTACCCTGAAAAGCATCTTGAATTGAAGCGCTACGATAATGGACGAAATCAGTAACGGTTTGTTACGGAAAAATAACCAGCATTGAGTTGTCTACTTTTGGTTTGTTTACGAAACATGGAGTTGATAGCATGGTTTCACTCTGCATAAGTAATGGTCAGCAAACGACGGTCACGGCCGTCAACCTTCACTCCTTCAGAAGACCCAAATGATATTAAACACATTTGACTGAACGTGTCATTATGAGAACGTTTCCGTTCACTAAGAAGCTTCTTCCACACTTCCATTCAGTTCTGGAGCAGCAATGCTGACGAATGGTGCGGAAAGAGTGCGAAGTGCCGTGCTCAGGGCGATGTACATACTACCGCTGCTGCCGGCAGCGGCCACTTCGCGGAGACAAGAAATGATCGAGGGTCATTTCTTACGCAGAGCAGCGGCGTGTTAACCAGCGTAGAGTCGGGACAATACTGTAGACTAGCACCTTGCACCCCTACAACCCACATAGCAGCGCTAATTGGATGGAGAACCTCTTTCTTACTAGGGAGGTTACCGAGCGTGACCCGAAGATTCCGAACGAGACCTACATAGTTTTGTAGAGCGTCGAGCGGGGATTACAGCAATGTAGTTCATTTTTGCTGTGCGCCACTGGGTGGTCCAAAAAAGGCAAAAAAAAACAATCCCCGTTGTTGCATAGGGGCTCAGCTGTTGCGAAAGGGCTACCGGGTGCCACCCTTCACCGCCAGTGGTGCGGTGGCGCAGCGGCTAAGGCAGTGTATTTGCAAGTGGCGGTCCGGGGTTCAGATCCCCAATGATGCAATTGCTATAGGCAGTTTTGCCTCGACCTCCTTTAACTAGAACTGTGCAAAGTTTTGCGATTCGAGCAAAATTTTGCGTTATAACCATCCCAACAACGAAGCACGCTCGACGCTCTACAAAACTATGCAGGTCTCGTACGGAATCTTCGGGTCACGCTCGGTAACCTCCCTAGTTAGACCACTCCAAAGAAGATATCACTGCTGAAAGACATTTTGGAAAGAAATAAGGCCCCTTCAGACCCTACTGCGTTGCTGCCGCAGTAATGATAAAAGATAGGGACCGGCTGCGAGCGCAGCAGCTGCGCAGCAGCGGCAGCGCTGCACCCGCTTTCAGAATTTTACTGCGGCAGCGCTGCCATGGCGCTGCCGAAAAGGGACGTGAGTGTATGGCGATCTCTGCAAAAATTTTTGCGTACACCACACCTCACTAGACAGAGGATCCATTTCGTGTTTATCCATCGTTTATTTTATGCATTTTTTAGGTATTTTGTGTTTTTTTTGTATTTTTGTTGTTGTTTTTGATGTTTATGTATTTGTGTAAGCGTGTTTTAGGCAGTTGCACAAGGCAGTTTTTCGTTGTTTGTTTTTTGTTCCTTGTTTCTTGTCGTTGTTTGGGGCTATGCATACTTTTGGTCCCAGCGGCGGCGGCAGCGGCAGTTGGTGGGAGGGGCCTTGTTCCTCCCACCAACTGCCGCTGCCGCCACTGCCGCTGACACCAAAAAGTGTGCCGAGCCCTTAAGGATAGAGACATATCACTGTGACCACCATCACCTACATTTAGCGTTGTTCCACCGTGGTGCTGTGAGCAAATGAACAGAGCGTGTACAATATACCGGAGAATACACGAAGTTTAGACAGTGACAGGGAGTGACATTGTGGTTCAGGACCCAACACCATCCAATCCACATAGCACCAGCAAATAAACTTTCCTCGCGGAATTTAATTAGTGAAACAGCAATAAAAAACGATGTGTGTGTTTTTTGTGCCACTGTTATTTATGCAAATGCCTTGCGCGTTTGATAAATATCTATTATATATTTATATTGTATTATTTATATTTATGTCTATAATATCTATACGTTGATGTTATGCATGTAGACACCATCGTGGCTACCACCACGACCTAATCGGCGGGCTGACTGGATGTGATGAGAACGGTCAATGCAAATTCGGGCGGTTTGCTTCGTGACAACAGGATAGTTAAATGCTGCTGATAATGAATGAACCTCCAAAAAAGCGGAAGCTTGGTCAAGCAACTAAAACACATGTGCACGTTGTCTAGCGACGGCACAGCCGTACCTGAGATCGTCGTTCCTTAGCGGTCTGGTACTACCTCGCTGCTCTTGATTCTGCCCTCGAATCTTTTTGTCTTTAAAATGACTAACAAAAGAACTCACCGCAACATCTTCACACAACAGCACTCGACGATGGAACAAAGCGGAATGAAACCCACCAGCAATGAATGATTGTTATCACTCGGTGTTCAACGTGGCGTCACACGTTCAACTGCGTTGTCCACGTTGGAAAACGTTTCTTTCTGTTTGAAGACGACCTGACACAACCATATTCTGCCCTGACTCTCTAGGCCCTACTATCATCATTGATTTGCTCCAGGAACAACTATAAGTTTTACCCCATTGGGTGTTTAGTGACCTCTTGTATTTCGAACAAGATCTCACAAGCCAAACGAACCGAGAACCATTGTTGTTCGTGTGCTCAGGGGACGAAATCACCAAGCCTTAAGAAGACTAAACCCTTATCTCTATGTGACACCACTTACTTGGGTTTATTTTGAAAATGGCTCGCTACTTACCTCAGCAGTCCTGAAGCATCACCATCTTATGAAGTTGTCATTTAACTGAAGAAATGAACAGCCTTTCCGTGGGCATCACGTACGATGGACGAACTTTTCTCGTAGCCACGGAC
>CP130735.1:94972-106972 GCA_030553155.1 Nippostrongylus brasiliensis
TCCCACCAACTGCCGCTGCCGCCGCCGCTGGGACCAAAAGTATGCATAGCCCCAAACAACGACAAGAAACAAGGAACAAAAAACAAACAACGAAAAACTGCCTTGTGCAACTGCCTAAAACACGCTTACACAAATACATAAACATCAAAAACAACAACAAAAATACAAAAAAAACACAAAATACCTAAAAAATGCATAAAATAAACGATGGATAAACACGAAATGGATCCTCTGTCTAGTGAGGTGTGGTGTACGCAAAAATTTTTGCAGAGATCGCCATACACTCACGTCCCTTTTCGGCAGCGCCATGGCAGCGCTGCCGCAGTAAAATTCTGAAAGCGGGTGCAGCGCTGCCGCTGCTGCGCAGCTGCTGCGCTCGCAGCCGGTCCCTATCTTTTATCATTACTGCGGCAGCAACGCAGTAGGGTCTGAAGGGGCCTTATTTCTTTCCAAAATGTCTTTCAGCAGTGATATCTTCTTTGGAGTGGTCTAACTAGGGAGGTTACCGAGCGTGACCCGAAGATTCCGTACGAGACCTGCATAGTTTTGTAGAGCGTCGAGCGTGCTTCGTTGTTGGGATGGTTATAACGCAAAATTTTGCTCGAATCGCAAAACTTTGCACAGTTCTAGTTAAAGGAGGTCGAGGCAAAACTGCCTATAGCAATTGCATCATTGGGGATCTGAACCCCGGACCGCCACTTGCAAATACACTGCCTTAGCCGCTGCGCCACCGCACCACTGGCGGTGAAGGGTGGCACCCGGTAGCCCTTTCGCAACAGCTGAGCCCCTATGCAACAACGGGGATTGTTTTTTTTTGCCTTTTTTGGACCACCCAGTGGCGCACAGCAAAAATGAACTACATTGCTGTAATCCCCGCTCGACGCTCTACAAAACTATGTAGGTCTCGTTCGGAATCTTCGGGTCACGCTCGGTAACCTCCCTAGTAAGAAAGAGGTTCTCCATCCAATTAGCGCTGCTATGTGGGTTGTAGGGGTGCAAGGTGCTAGTCTACAGTATTGTCCCGACTCTACGCTGGTTAACACGCCGCTGCTCTGCGTAAGAAATGACCCTCGATCATTTCTTGTCTCCGCGAAGTGGCCGCTGCCGGCAGCAGCGGTAGTATGTACATCGCCCTGAGCACGGCACTTCGCACTCTTTCCGCACCATTCGTCAGCATTGCTGCTCCAGAACTGAATGGAAGTGTGGAAGAAGCTTCTTAGTGAACGGAAACGTTCTCATAATGACACGTTCAGTCAAATGTGTTTAATATCATTTGGGTCTTCTGAAGGAGTGAAGGTTGACGGCCGTGACCGTCGTTTGCTGACCATTACTTATGCAGAGTGAAACCATGCTATCAACTCCATGTTTCGTAAACAAACCAAAAGTAGACAACTCAATGCTGGTTATTTTTCCGTAACAAACCGTTACTGATTTCGTCCATTATCGTAGCGCTTCAATTCAAGATGCTTTTCAGGGTAGTCGGAATCGCAGTATTGTGTCTTCTAGCCAGACCACTACATTCTGCTTCACCAGTTGGTAAGACGTTTGATGGTATTATAATAATTGAAAGTTCCATTCAACAGCTTGACCTCGTTCGAATTCGACCTTCAAAAAACCTTAACAATGCTGAAAGTAGATGTTTTCAGACCAGTCGTTTGTATCGTTTTGCCACAGACCGCCAAACTTTGGAAAGGGAGTACAAGAGGTGAGTAAGTGGGCTTACATTAATGAGAAATATTGTTTTCTCAAGAATACTCGAGAAGAACTTCGTGTCTTGTTATATAGGAGCTCTGAACGATAGACTAAGATTATCACACTCCTCCAAAAGGTTTGCGCGGGGTCGCCTTTTTCGGAGTAGGCAACGTTGAATATACATGTCAAAACAACTCAGCCATGTACCGTGGTTTCACGCCAGCAGTCGAGTGGCTCTAGTCAGCTAAGCGGGGGATGCCGACCGATTAAGTTGGTACCCAACTAATGTGCTAAGGTGAACACCATTGCTCACACAGCGGGTGATTCCCACAAGTTATTGTGCGGGCCAGATATTCATTCAGCGTTTCCCTTCCTTCCCGACACTGCCATCTCTTCAGGAGGCCGTGCATACACTGCCCACATTACCTTTATTTTACTATCACTGGAACAACGGAAGATAAAGCGCAACAGAGACACCACAAACACACCCTAGTGGTAGTCCTGATTAGCCTCAACTACCCTTAGCTGAGCAATTCAACGAGGATTGGATTTTGTACGTTCTAGATTGCACAGCAGTCAACGAAAAACAAAATGGAAAAGTGTTCTTGAGCGATTCTATAGTATTTAGTGAATTCAGAGACCAAAAGGTGTATGTGTTGTGTAGCGGCCAATTGCTGTCCTTTGGAGATGGAAGAAAGCTTGATCTGTCTCGCGAACATGACTTATTATAGGGTGTTGACTAGGAACGCATCTAACATAAGGTGATTTGGAATACTCGACGAAGTAAAGGAAGAAAACGATTTCAGAGAAATGAATGCAAGTTCATTCGTTCATTCAAAATATCCATGATAAACAGTGATTGTAAAAAGTGAAGGTTGCGGTACTCTAGCTGGACTAAAAACTTTGAGAAAGAAGTTATGTTACAAAGAGTTAAATGCGGAGATTCAGTAAAGATTGTGCTAGAACAGTGGTGCATCGCTCTGTAGACAAAGCACTGAGATAAAGTAGAGCAAATGACGCAATAAATTAGCTATAATTACTCCAGAAAAGAGAGCTGGCTAAAGATACTACTACCAGTAAGGAAAGCTGGGCGGGCTTATGGTGGGGCCATTTTAATTAGGCGCGCACCCAGAAATTTGAGCTCTATCAGGGTGAGCCCAGCCAGAATCTTCGCAAAACAACCTTAAGGGCACAATATTCTCGTTTTCAATTCATTTGAAAAAGACATTTTTTAGAGAACGATTATGGATCGTGTTTCCAGACTAAAATTTCTCGTCGATCCACCCAATTCCACAAGAAACCTTTTTAATCCTATTTCACGGTCTATATTCCATGAAAATAAAGGACAAATCCTTCGGGATCGTAGAAGTTATGGATGATTTAGGATCCGTGATTTTTCCACGGAAAAAGTGAATCACGGAAGCTAACGGAAAGTGAATCCTCTTCTACCTCTTCTACGATCCCAATGAATTAGTTCTTCGTTTTCGTTGAATTGGTTGGATCGACGGCGAAATTTTAGTCTGGAAACACATTCCACAATTTGTTCAATGTCTTAATTTTAAAAAATGTGAAAACGAGAATATTATGCCCTCAGGGTTGTTTTGAGAAGATTCCCGCTGGGCTCAGCTGATAGAGCTCAACATTCTGAGTAGAAACATATAGTGCCGGCCAAAAAGGTGTTCGTTTTCACTTTTTTGGATGTGATTCCTTAGGGACTGAAGTTTTTCAACTTTTTTCACAGTTAACGGAGAGTGGCAGCAGTGGTGTACATATGCTAGTTTCGTTTCGAGGAGGGCCTGAAATGTCGCGAATTTTTCCATCAATAAAGTAAAATGCGCACTTTCAGAAAAGCGGCCTCATTGACAATAAATGTTTCCTACTCAAAAACATGTGATGTTTTTGCAATCGCCTATGTACCTTCTCAAAGAAGAAGATTTTCCCTACAAAATGATATATTGACTTTTTTGTTACTCTTAGCTTTTATTATTTTTTATCTGGTCCAACGGCGGCGTGTCCAGTTTTGGGTTTTTTTTTGAGGTTTTGGAAAATTTCCTAAGCAGAAGGAATTGTAGGAGGGCTAAAATGACGCTTCTAATTTGTAGTTTTTCTTCAATGAAATTCTAGAAATTCAGTTTCACCGAGGCGAAGATTCAAGTTCAGACCAAGTTTATCACACTCAAGTTTCAGTGTCAAGTTTCAGTTCAGACCAAGACTATAACACTCTTCCAGAAAGTTTACGCGGTGTCGCCTTTTTCGGAGTAGGCAACATTGAATATACAGGTTGCGCCAGCTAAATCCGGACAAATTTCAATTCAACTCTCCCGCCGTACCGTAACTTCGTCAGAGGTCCCGATTGGATTAGTGTAAGTGAAAATCCTCTAGTTTATAGTGATACCCTCATAACTGTCTGAATGCTTCCCACAAGTGCGGAGTACAACTGAAGAGCCGTAATCATCGAAAGCGTTCGCGCTGAACGCTCAGGGGCGGAGCTCATTCGACTCTCCTCGGATACTCGAGATCGACGGTTTACGATCTTGTCGCGAGGTACAAGGCTTTTGAAGAGGATTCTGCAACTCAGGCGAGGAGAATTCACTCGCGCGAACGTTTTCAAGAACAGCAGAAGCCGTGGAACGGGCTTTGGAGCTGATCTTGGAGGACCCGGGACAATCACTGAGGAACTTGACGACAGTGTTAGGAGTTAGCCAAAGTTCAATGACTATGGTAGAACAATGGGTAGTGGCTTTATCTTTAGGAAGGCCATATGTCTTCCAACAAGACGGCGCACGAGCCATTTGGTCCAAAACTGGCTGTCCGATAACTTGGACGTGCTTAAGTCCAAGAAGTGCTGATCCCAGAAAAACCCGAATTTGAACCCCATGGACTACTATCATTCCAGCGTTGTTGGGAGAGTTGCTAATCGTACGAGCCACCCTAACGACACATTTCTGCGAAGCGCCATTAAAGCAGTATTCGCAAATTTCGACTGAGCTTTTTTGAAGAGAGCTTGCGAGCGCTTCTGGTCAAGGATGGAGGTGATTATTGCTGCTGACGGAGGCTACATTGAGCATTTGTAATCTTAATATGCCCCTCTACTAATATGCAGAAGGATTCTGGATTCGAGTTGTATTTTGTGTTTGTAAGGTTGTCTGGAAAAATAGAGCCGCGGTTGTCCGGATTTAGCTGGCGCACCCTGTACATGTTAGAAGAACTCAGCCAAGTACCATGGTTCCACGTCAGCAGTCGAGTGGTTCTAGCCAGCTAAGCGGGGGATGCCGACCGATTAAGTTGGTACCCAACTAATGTGGTAAGGTGCACACCATTGCTCACACGGCGGGTGATTCCCGCAAGTTATTGTGTGGACCAGATATTCATTCAGCGTTTCCCTTCCTTCCCGACAATGCCATCTCTTCAGGAGGGCGAGCATACACTGCCCACATTACCTTTATTCCACTATCACTGGAACAACGGAAGATAAAGCGCAACAGAGACACCACACACACATCCTAGTGGTAGTCCTAATAAGCCTCAATTACCCTTAGCTGAGCAATTCAGCGAGGCTTGCACTTTGTACGTTCTAGATTGCACAGCAGTCAACGAAAAACAAAACGGAAGTGTTCTTGAGCGATTCGGTAGTATTTAGTGAATTCAGAGACCAAAAGGTGTCTTTGTTCTGTAGCTAGCCACTTGCTGTCCTTCGGAGATGGAAGAAAGCTTGATCTGTCTCGCGAACATGACTTATTTTAGGGTGTTGACGAGGAAGCGCGTCCAACATAAGGTGTTTCGAAATACTCGGTGAAATTAACGAAGAAAACGATTTCAGGGGAATAAATGCACGATAACCTACAAAATTGCACTAGACGAGGTTGGTGCATTCGCATTTTGTGACGTACAACACTCTTTTGTTCTCGTACGGGCGAGAAGCACTGCGTCAGAAACAATTTGCGAAATCCGTAAGCCTTTTTTGCCAGACGTTCTCAAGAATGTGTGATTATTACACGTGAACCGTGTAGTTTACGCATAGTCATCGTTGGGTAATAGGCCAAGTTCAGATACCGTTTACGACTGCAGCAGTACGGAGCAGACTATCGGAGATATGTGCTTCTCGATAAACGATGCGTCGGCTTTCCAAGTGGGGAAGAAATTGTGTGAAGCTGTTAACAGAAACGAGCATAGTGCGCTTCACAAAGTAACGAGCACTGTTCAACAAAGGTGGATAGCAGGTGAGGTGTGAACTGAAACCAAAAACGAAATACATTTGCAAATAATTCGATAATTTTGTGTATACGTAGGTGACCGAGCATCACTTGACGTGTGGACCCCAACGCAACTTCCGTTTGCATCTTTGTTGTTGTTGTTGTTGTTGTCTAGCTTGTACGAAACAGGATTCTGCAAAGTCGAGTGTCTGCCGTTCCGGGAATAAACATTCCCTTACTGGCGGCATCCATTCGGCTGTTCACCGTGTCTAGCTGTGGTTATTATCCTTTATGTGACCAGCCCATTGGTGCTTGGCTTTCACTACATGTTTTCCAGGGTTTCTGAGTGGAACATCTGCCTCAGATTGTGAATGCGAAATCTGGCTCGTTGTTGAGAAAGCTGTTTGATCATTGCAAACACGCTTCCTGTGCATCGTGTGACTTGGAAGGACCATGTCATGGGTTAAATACTGGAGTATATCTCAGACGCGTAACACAAAGCCATCGAGTCGAACAAACAAACGCGCCTGTTATCTAGGAGCTGGTTGATTGGAAGACCCAGGTCTTCTTTTTCTGATGAATTCCTCCTTTATGCCCGTTGTCTATGTTCGCGTAGAGTGACAGGTAAACATAGGACTTCGTTTTGGCGAGTGGAGAGCAAGAGGGTATCGCTCCCCTGATGCACTTCTTGATATGGATGGTGATTGAGAAGTGTTGCAGTGTCGTGAAGCAGTTCCTGTGACAATAAGCTAGTGTTCTGTAGTAGACGATTCCATTCCACGATCAACTAACCCAGACAGGATAGCATTCGTTTTGACGCTATCAAAGCCTTTTTCGTGTTTTTCGTACTCGAGATGGTTGGGACTAGGGGCTCGTGGTACTCTCGGCTACCTGATGATCATCAAGACACTTTGGATGTGGTTGATGCAGTTGAATCCGTGACGGAATCCAGCTTGCTCATGTATTTGTGTCTCATATAGTGCACACAGTACCTGCGCTACGATGATCTTTGCAACGAATTGTACGATACACTCAGCAAACTAATCGCACAGCAGATTTAACTTGTCACCTTTTTTGGGAAAATGATCTTACGGTGAAATCTGCTCGTTCTGGAGGAAGGATGCTGTTAGTGCGAGCCGTGTGGGCGTATCGAAGCAACGACAGCAACTCGATGTATTTGCTTAGTGACATGGTTTGATGTTGTTTATAGAATTATGTAGAATTGTCGTTGTTTATAGAATTATGTAGAATTGTCCTCCATCTGATGGGCAGGTTATTGATCCACTTTTTCCAGAACTCGAAGAAGTCGCTGTCCGTCCTCACAACATCATCTACTTTAACTAATTTTTGGTTAGCTAGGAAAGCCTTAAGGGGGCGAAACATGTGGTAGTCAGAGGGAGCTATGTCAGGAGAATAGGGAGGATGCGGAATCGTGTTCCAGCCCAGCTCCTCCAATTTCTTAGGCCCCTGTTATACATCCGTTCCCGATCGCCGATCGCCTGCGACCGGCAAATGCGCGGCGACGGCGACGGTCGGCGATCGGTCACATTGGAGCGCGTTTTTGAGCAATTGGTTGCTCAAAAACCACCGTCCGTTGAGGCTGGCGATAGCCGATCGCCGTGAGCAGCACAGCGATCGTCGGTCGCCGCGCACAGCACAGCGATCGTCGGCGATCGGCCGACGGGACTATAACAGGGTCCGATCGCCACCCGTCGCCGGGGGGGATGCGACTGCCGAGGCAACTCGTCACGAGGCGGCCGTTCACAGTGTCATTTTGAACGGCTCCAGCACGATCTGTACGAGTTGCGTTCGCCAATCGCCGGCGATCGGCGATCAGGAACGGGTGTATAACAGGGGCCTTACAGGTATCTTCAGCTACATGTGGGCTTACGTCATCGTGTAGGAGGTGAACAGATGCTCGTCTCAGCCGTTTTTTTTTTCGAATACCTTTCGCTAACTTTTGAAGTTGGCTGGTGTAAGCATTGGCGTTGATGCTTTTCCCTGTCGGGAGCAGCTCAAAATAGAACATTCCTCTCCAGTCCCATTAGCAGCGCAGACGAAGTTTCTTGGGATGAAGGCTCAATCTTGCTTGCATTGGAGGGTCTGCTTGTTGAGGGACCCACACGATACGGTGCACATTAGAATCGTAGAGAGGATCCAACTCTCATCTCCGGTAAAAAGATATTCCAGAAACTCTCCTTCCTGTACGGGCGGAGGGGGACAGGCAGATGGATACTCGAGTGTTCCGCATGTCATCTGTCGGATGATGGGGGACCCATCGCGTCAGGATTTTTCGGTACCCGATGGCTCTGAGGCGGGTGACGACTGTCGACTAAGAACACCCTAGTCTTCTCGCAAGACTACGAGTGTTAGCTTCTGGATCCTCTTTGTCAGTAGAGAGAACGGCGGAATCTTCTTCTGTGTTAGGGCGTCCCGATCGAGGCTTGTCTTTGAAGATTGTCCCACGTGCAAAGCGAGCAGATCAATTATGAACGATAGTGGTGTCTTCCCCCAGCGCACTGTTGATATTGCTCGCTGTCGCCGTAGCTCCGCTGCCACGGCGTAACTCATAGAAGACAATAGCAAGGTGCTCCTGCCAAATTGCCATTGCTATTTGATCCTGGGAAGCGCGAGCTACCTTATATACCTGTTGCAGATGAGCTTCGAGAATTGTCTACGACCTCCACATGTCTGAGCATGAATACCTGTTAAAACTTGCTGTTCGAAAGGAAACCCTGAAAAGACTACCCGATCAACCCAGTATCACTAAGACACGTCCACATATCATAATAGAAGCGTAGAAAAGAATTTGTTATTATTCTATTTATTGCACTCCCATTGTTAGAGAAAAATGTTCCACTTGGATTTTCTCACCCGTTACTTAAAGAGTTTATTTGGGGTGCCGACCACGAATCTAATATCTGTTTTCCGGCGGAATTCACCCAAATCGAGCAGATTGGGTTTTGACCACTACATCAGACACAGGAAGTTATAGATCAGTGGGAATGATGGGGCTGCTAAAGAGGGATATTTAAAGTACTGACCACGAATCCGATGTCCGAATTGTTTCAAACGATTTTGGTAGTTACGAGTAGGTACGGGCGTAAGTGGGGATGGTCTGATGGTAGAGTACTTAAATCTATTGAAATGCAAGTAACGAAGGTTAGATTTTCCGTGACAACCACAAATAGCTGATCTACACGTAGTTTTAGCCAAATCGGCAATTCTCACCGTGTTGCCTTAGTTGACATGGGCGGTCTGTGACTGAAGACGAGCATTTCATGATCAGCATGCAAAGTGACGATTCTGTGTGACATTTGAGCCGAATTGTAGAGCCTGACCTGACCGCTCTGTTAGCGATGTAGATGGTATAATCGTGCAGGATCGAAAAAATGGTTGTCGGAATCGTGATCGATGCTAAGATTAGAGCGAGTGAAAAATTCCTACCGCTGGAGTGTAGTAATTTGAATAAAGCCAAGAACTTTAGTTTGTAAAAAAAAACAAAGCTAGATTGATCTTGGTGCTCCTAATATTGACATGATTTAGCGTACTTCTCTAATTATGGAATAGTATGGATAGCCAACGGACCCAATGACATTGAACATCTCCTCCATGACAATCTAGATGGTAAGTCTGCCAATGAATTGTGAAGCATAATGTTTTTTTTTTTTTATTTTTCACATCAGTTGCGGTAATGATCATCGAGAAGGAGCGCTAGTGCCCATACGCAGTCAATGAGAAAATGTCAGCTGTCGTTAGGAGCAGAAAAAGGTCCATCGATGTTTTGTGGCGCACGATAAATGGACTTCAGTTACTGCGCTGCGCTATAATAATACTAACAAGGGAAGCTTGTTAGGGCTAGGTGACTATTCATAACGAGACCCATATGAGCGTGTAGGGCTTCGCACGAGGAATGCAACGATGTGTTCACCAGGTGCTTAGGACACCGGGTTGATCTGAAAATGGCCGGCGAAGTTTTGCACTGCCGCATGCGTAGGCTCACCGTCAGCAGAAGTAGCGGGGGTGAACTTATCCTCCGAAGCGACGAGGTGGCCTAGAGGTTAGCGCTGTGGTCTCCCAATCTAATGATCGGGGATCGGTCCCTCTGGTCTTCTTTTCCCTCCTTTTGCCTTCATGCGCTAAATTCAAAATTACGCTCCTGCAATTTTGTCACAGTTTTGGGATAGAATCGCGTTTGGGAGGAGTATGGCCAACAGAGCACTCACAGAGGGCAATGTGTTCTAGTGGCTACGTATGTGACCCACACCTACCGTAAACAACGCAAATCGATCCCAAATTCATAAACTAATGTCAGACTCGTGATCAGCGCCCCGAATAACCCCCTTAGACAAAGTTTGGGCTAAATCGGTGATCTCGACCCAATCGCCCTACTTTGACTACGAACCCTAGCAAGTGTACGTCAGGCACAATGGGAAAAGTCGATGTTGGATTTGTGAGTTGTGGATTTGTCAGCTGCCCAAGTAATCTTTACTGATGAATATGAAAAGAAACCCATAGAAAATGGAGTCTCTGTTCTTTAGAGTCCGAAAAGTGGAACAATAGAATAGAGATATTCTCGGCAACTGGCTTTCATACAACTACTCACATGACACTAATAAGGCTGGTTGGGTCGAGATCACCGATTTAGCCCAAGCTTTGTCTACGGTGGTTATTTGGGGCGCTGATCACGAATCTGACATTAGTTTATGAATTTGGGATCGATTTGGGTTGGTTACGTTAAGTATAGGTCACACACGTAGGCACTAGAATACAATGCCCTCTGTGAGTGCTCTGTTGGCCATACTCGTTCCAAACGCGATTCTACGTCGTCGGTGCCGTCGCCGTGGCCGTCGCGAAACTGCGACAAAATTGCAGAAGAAGCGTAATTAGGAATTTAGCGCATGAAGGCGAAAGGAAGGTATGCTAGAGGGACCAATCCCCAACCATTAGATTGCGAGTCCACAGCGCTATCCACTAGGCCACCTCGTCGCTCTGGAGGATAAGCTCACCTGCGCATGCGGCAGTGCAAAACTTCGCCGGCCATTTTCAGATCAACCAGGTGTCCTAAGCACCTGGTTGGTCTGGAAATGAACACATCGTTGCATTCCTCGTGCGAAGCCATACACGCTCATATCGGTCTCGTTATGAATTCTCTCGTTATGACCTAGCCCTAATAAGCTTCCCTCGTTAGACGACTATATGATCCACCCGCGGCTCATAACATTCCACTCCAAATTTCTTTCACAAGCTCATTTTTTTTAAAATAGTAAATACATGAGCATGGCCAGTATCCTATAGGGGTGAGCAAAGAAAATGTTGTTTCTCTCCAGAGGAGTTTCGAATGATATGTATGTTAGTCAACGATCCTCATGTATTATATGCATTTGACAAGGGCACTAATTTTGCCCACACTTCCTTCGTAAAATGGTAATTTGACGCTGCTATCGCGATTAGAGAACTTGTTCCCCTAATTGCCGTCACCAAAGGTGGTATGCAAGGTATGGGTAAGTGGTATGTGATGGTCGAGTTACGATCAAATACGTGGCCAATTTTCGAGTGAAGATAAGCAAATAGGGGTTATTTAGGGTGCTGATCACTAATCCGGCGTTCACTTGTGAAATTTCGCCCAACATCTTATCGAAGTATTAATTCTAGGGTCCGATAGATAATAGAGCGCTATTCCACTTATTGCATTCCTGTGATCGAAGGGATGTTTTTCTTTTTTTTTGAACTTCTTTGAACTAACTTTTTGAAAATGCTTGAGTTTTGAGCAACGATATAGTCCTCATTTTGTTCCAGGACGAAGAATACTTGTTAACAAATACGGTCGCGTCGTTGCTGGCAAGTCAGACAATTATGTAATAATCACAAGAAAGGGCTCGATTGCGCGTTTACGCGGAGGAACAATAGCTCCAATGGATCCGAATAGTGAGATTCCCGTTCTCTGCTCTCGCAGAGCCACACCAAGACAGGAACGTGGGTTCAACTTGTTCTGTTTTTTTGACCTTTATTTCAAAAAAGTACGCTACTTTCACTTGTCACCAAACGTATGTAGTCGCTGAGTCCTGAAACGTTTACACACTGAATATCCATCAGCTTTTAATAGCAACAGCTG
>CP130735.1:107472-122472 GCA_030553155.1 Nippostrongylus brasiliensis
TCCAAACTATCGTGGCATATCACAAGCAAGACCGTTGGAAAAAGTAGATGTATTTTTGTATAGCTCCAAGCAATGTATCTCTTTATTTATGGAGTTTGATCCATAGTCAATTTCACATGAGGAATTTCACGTTATACAATAATGAAAGACTGCCTTAACATTAGCAGTATGCCAAGACCAAATCCTTATTTTGAGAAGCTGAAATATGTCAACATGGAGGTGCTATGATCTCGAAAATAACAAAGATTCACCGCTTGGTGACACACTTCCGGAGATCTACGCTTTTGCTTTCCAAACCTGAGAAGTGCGTCTTAACGGTACCTTAAGCAAACAGGCAGATGTGCTCATTAGATAGAGCTCAAAATTTTGTTCCGGAATCATGTTGCATTTGTGCTGGTTCGAGCGGTCATAGCGTTTTTGTTATTGTTCTAATTGTAAGGTAAGTAATCAGTGACCAAAGCATCGAGCCTGGTCGACCTGCGTGGCTCACTCCACGACGTCAGGTCATCTCAGCGTCGTCGCGGAGGGCGGCATGGTCCGCCGCATCGCGGCGGAGCCGTGGTGGGCGGGTCAACCTGGGCCCACATGGTCCGCAGACGGAGAAGCGCCGCAGGTATTGTCACCCGCATGGCGTCGTTTTACGACTCGGCCCAAACGTCCTCCCCCGGTGTATCTATAGTTCAAATTTCATTTGGAATGCTTCATTCAGAACGAAGTTATGCTCAAAATGTGAAAGCGAATACCTTTTCAGGTCTTACTGTAAGCAAGTAAGTTAAGCTGTCGAACGTTCACGAACAGTTTGTTGTCCCTGTCGTTTATGTTTCACTTGAAATGCTTCAGTTGGAATGAAGTGATGATAAAGAATGTGAAAACAAACGACTTTCCGGGCAGCACTGCAGTGCGCGAGCCCCCGACGTCGCACGCGGCGCGCAGTCATCGCGCGCGAAAATCGGTGGTCAAGGACCTACTCACTTTAACTGCTTGAAAACGAACAAAAACCAATACATAGCCCAGAAAGTCATGTGTTACGGCGCTATCCAGAATGAGTTGCCACCATTAATCGGGAGGGGGACGTTCTGCACGGAACCCTAATTGCCAACTCATGGCGCGCGCAAGGTAACAGTACCTGCGGACCATTGGCGAGTTCGCCGCGTGCACGTGTACCCTGGCCCCCGCCGCACGCGATTTTGGCCACAGTCGAGCTCCTCGTTAGGGCGATGGAGACCTGACGGACGAGAGGAGTCACCAGATCGACCAGATCGGCAGCGAGAGCTATGGCTCGCCGATTCAGAGGGCGCGTAAGGCACTGTAAGGAGTCAAACATGCACAACACCTACACATGCCTTTATCAGAATTTTGAGCTCTATTCAATGAGCTCAATCGCATTTGGGGGAAACTGTCGAGAGCACAATTCTGTCCTGAAATTTCGTGAAAAAAAAACACCACCAGAAATCTATTTTTTGGTTGCCGACGGCACCACAACTCTGAACTCAAATTTCGTACTGATTTATGATTTTCACTACGTCAAATAATGAATACAGGAGAGCGATGCCAACCACCTAAGACTGTTCACTAGTTTCTGCGGACATCGAGGTAATAATGCATTTTTATTTTGTATCAAGATGTCCAGGTACGTCCCAGGGCGAGCAATATGAGCTGTATGTTGCCATTATTTCTCCATTCGATTCCAGTTATTTGATAAAATAAATATCGTTATTGACACCCATATGTAATTATGGCACAGAATTGCGTTCTCGACAGTTCCCCCCCCCATGCGATTGAGCTCATTGAATAGAGCTCGAAATTCTGATTTAGGCACGTGTAGGTGTTGTGCATGTTTGATTCCTTACAGTGCCTTACGCGCCCTATGAATCGGTGAGCGATAGCTTTCGCTGCCGATCTGGTCGCGCTGGTGACTGCTCTCGTCCGTCGGGTCACCATCGCCCTAACGAGGAGCTCGGCCGCGGCCAAGATCGCGCGCCGCGAGGATCTGGTGCTGGTACGCTCGGTGAACTCGCCAATGGTCCGCAGGTATCATCACCTTGCGCGCGCCATGAGTTGGCAATTAGGGTTCCGTGCAGAACGTCCCTTACCCCCATTCATCAAGACAATGCCATACACCACATTGTCTTTTGCACTCTACAAAACATAAGCTCGGAGCGGCGCATTCATACTCCTGGTAACGATCATAGATTCTGTTCTCTACAGGATTCCTTGATGCCCGCGTGGTAGAGTGGTAAGACGCATGGCTCAAACCCGCACGGTCGGCCGAACGATCCTGGCCCATGTTAACCAAGCCTTCTACCCCTCTGGAGTCAGGTAAATTGCTACCAGTCTTGTCTGGAAGGTAAGGACATTGACTTGGAACGGCGACTGGCCCTCGCAAGTCATTGTTCAGGTCAAATACGCACGCATTCACAACGACTTAAATGGAACACGAATGCGACGGTGCGTCCTCCGGGCACACCATTTACATTTGCAATCCTTATCCGATAGACGGATCACCTATGACAATCTTTCGCCTCAAAAACTCAAGAATTCTATAGAAGTGAGACTGAGCAGCGACCTGGAAATTGGTAACGACTTAGTCCTTCCAATGGGGTGAGGGACGTTTGGACCGGTTGGCAGTTAGCGGTCCGGTGCCTGACCGGGTGACCTTACCTACGGATACGGAGCCGTGGCTTACCGTATCAGCTCGAGCCACCGCACCCGCCGCACTACCTCGCCGGACGCGGAGAGCTGCGCAAGGCATAGACGCATAATAACGACGGTGACCCGAGAAACCAGAGTGCTCCATTGTGCCAGTAATGACCTGAGAAACCAGATTGATCAGCGCAAGGGGCTCTTCCGCAATTGGGGTTCACAACAGCCCATTTCGACAGCTTCTGAGATTATTTCAGAGAACTTTCAGGGCATTGAACCCCATACGTTTCTGAGTCAGAATTTTATTCTCTTTCTAATGCGCCTAACCAGGACGTCATCAGAACAAGCATTAGAATACAATTTCCTCAATTAAGGAATGAAACTGAACTGTTCGAATACAAGTTGAAGTACAGCTAGTGAGTATAGGGTAAAATTGTGTTCAAAATACCACAAATTTATGTAACTATTCCCAAGATTTATTCGACTCTAGAAATAAAGTCGAACGCTGTGAATAAAAGTCGAAGCGAAGTTTAATTATTCAGTGTAAGATAAAGCTGTGCTCAAAATGTTATGAATTCTTTAGGGCACTCACAGGAAATTGCTTTTACATTTGAGCTACCTTCTGATTTCGATGTTTCCAGAGCTACTGACAGAACTTCGTCGCAACTAGTATTCACAGAGCTCAGTTTCATTTCTTAAGTCAAGGAATTGCATTTTAATGTTTTTTTACCACGTTCTGGTAACGCTCATCAGAAAGATCATAAAATTCAGCTCCAGAAGTATATGGAATTCAATACCTTGAAAGTTCTTTGGAGTAGTCTCAGAAGTCGTCGAAATCGGCTATCCTGAACACTAACTGCAAATGTGCTCCTTCGCCTGGCCAATTTAGTTTCTCAGGTGATCAGTGGCTCAGTGGAGCCCTCTGGTTTCTCGGGTCACCGTCGTCACCATGCGTTTATGCCTATCGCAGCTCTCCGCGTCCGGCGAGGTAGTGCGGCGGGTGTGGTGGCTCGAGCTGATACGCTAAGTCACGGCTCCGTACCCGTACGTAAGTTCACCCGGTCAGGCGCCGGACCGCTAACTGCCAACCGGCCCAAACGTCCCCCCCCCCCTTTCCAATGGATAACATTTCGATTGAATATTGTTTCTGTTACTGGATAAGCAGCAATTTTTTCGAGGCTGCTTGAGCGCCCACGAAATTATTCGCCAGCCTAATATATCGTACCACCAATAGGTAGCATATGGAACGAGAGAGTGAAGCAATAGTGTGAATTGTTTGCCATGAACTTAATTTCATTTCTATTTCGCCTATGCGTAGTGGGGCCCACTTGTAATCCGATATACTGACCAAACTCCAACGTCGCTCGCGTCTTCTATGAAACGGTTTCGACAGCTAAGCAACTCAATTATGCTGAAGGCAACGACGCACGGATGCAACCTAGCAGAAGACGATATGAAGGATTTTTCACAGACACTGGGCAACCACAGCAACCTTGCCATTATGGTTGCGAACAGAGTCGAAGAGAGGGCTTAAAGGCCATGAAGGCAAGATTGAGGCCAACTAAGAATCCAGTGCCAAGGCCATTCAGCAGCAGCTGTTGCTATCACTACACTCTGGATACTCGGGTCACCGTCGTCACCATGCGTTTATGCCTATCGCAGCTCTCCGCGTCCGACGAGGTAGTGCGGCGGGTGTGGTTCCTCGATCCCACGGTAAGTCACGGCTCCGTACCCGACGTCAGTTATGGTCAGGCGCCGGACCGCTAACTGAACAACTCGGCCCAGGCCAACCCCCTCTTTCAAGATAACATTTCGATTGAATATTGTTTCTTTAGGATATGAGCTAATTTTTTGTCTGAAACTGCTTGAGCGCCCATTGAAATTAATCGCCAGCCTAATATATCGTACCACCAATAGGTAGCATATGGAACGAGAGAGTGAAGCAATGGTGTGAATTGACTTTTTTCACAATATGCATAGTTCCCACTTGTAACCGATATACTGACAAACTCCAACGTCGCTCGCGTCTTCTATGAAAAAATTCGACAACTAAGCAATCAATTATGAAAGGCCACGTTTAGATATTCACGCTCGATTTACGAAATTAAAAGCTGATGGATATTCAGTGTGTAAACGTTTCAGGACTCAGCGACTACATACGTTTGGTGACAAGTGAAAGTAGCGTACTTTTTTGAAATAAAGGTCAAAAAAACAGAACAAGTTGAACCCACGTTCCTGTCTTGGTGTGGCTCTGCGAGAGCAGAGAACGGGAATCTCACTATTCGGATCCATTGGAGCTATTGTTCCTCCGCGTAAACGCGCAATCGAGCCCTTTCTTGTGATTATTACATAATTGTCTGACTTGCCAGCAACGACGCGACCGTATTTGTTAACAAGTATTCTTCGTCCTGGAACAAAATGAGGACTATATCGTTGCTCAAAACTCAAGCATTTTCAAAAAGTTAGTTCAAAGAAGTTCAAAAAAAAGAAAAACATCCCTTCGATCACAGGAATGCAATAAGTGGAATAGCGCTCTATTATCTATCGGACCCTAGAATTAATACTTCGATAAGATGTTGGGCGAAATTTCACAAGTGAACGCCGGATTAGTGATCAGCACCCTAAATAACCCCTATTTGCTTATCTTCACTCGAAAATTGGCCACGTATTTGATCGTAACTCGACCATCACATACCACTTACCCATACCTTGCATACCACCTTTGGTGACGGCAATTAGGGGAACAAGTTCTCTAATCGCGATAGCAGCGTCAAATTACCATTTTACGAAGGAAGTGTGGGCAAAATTAGTGCCCTTGTCAAATGCATATAATACATGAGGATTGTTGACTAACATACATATCATTCGAAACTCCTCTGGAGAGAAACAACATTTTCTTTGCTCACCCCTATAGGATACTGGCCATGCTCATGTATTTACTATTTTAAAAAAAAATGAGCTTGTGAAAGAAATTTGGAGTGGAATGTTATGAGCCGCGGGTGGATCATATAGTCGTCTAACGAGGGAAGCTTATTAGGGCTAGGTCATAACGAGAGAATTCATAACGAGACCGATATGAGCGTGTATGGCTTCGCACGAGGAATGCAACGATGTGTTCATTTCCAGACCAACCAGGTGCTTAGGACACCTGGTTGATCTGAAAATGGCCGGCGAAGTTTTGCACTGCCGCATGCGCAGGTGAGCTTATCCTCCAGAGCGACGAGGTGGCCTAGTGGATAGCGCTGTGGACTCGCAATCTAATGGTTGGGGATTGGTCCCTCTAGCATACCTTCCTTTCGCCTTCATGCGCTAAATTCCTAATTACGCTTCTTCTGCAATTTTGTCGCAGTTTCGGGATAGAATCGCGTTTGGAACGAGTATGGCCAACAAAGCACTCACAGAGGGCATTGTATTCTAGTGCCTACGTGTGTGACCTATACTTAACGTAACCAACCCAAATCGATCCCAAATTCATAAACTAATGTCAGATTCGTGATCAGCGCCCCAAATAACCACCGTAGACAAAGCTTGGGCTAAATCGGTGATCTCGACCCAACCAGCCTTATTAGTGTCATGTGAGTAGTTGTATGAAAGCCAGTTGCCGAGAATATCTCTATTCTATTGTTCCACTTTTCGGACTCTAAGGAACAGAGACTCCATTTTCTATGGGTTTCTTTTCATATTCATCAGTAAAGATTACTTGGGCAGCTGACAAATCCACAACTCACAAATCCAACATCGACTTTTCCCATTGTGCCTGACGTACACTTGCTAGGGTTCGTAGTCAAAGTAGGGCGATTGGGTCGAGATCACCGATTTAGCCCAAACTTTGTCTAAGGGGGTTATTCGGGGCGCTGATCACGAGTCTGACATTAGTTTATGAATTTGGGATCGATTTGCGTTGTTTACGGTAGGTGTGGGTCACATACGTAGCCACTAGAACACATTGCCCTCTGTGAGTGCTCTGTTGGCCATACTCCTCCCAAACGCGATTCTATCCCAAAACTGTGACAAAATTGCAGGAGCGTAATTTTGAATTTAGCGCATGAAGGCAAAAGGAGGGAAAAGAAGACCAGAGGGACCGATCCCCGATCATTAGATTGGGAGACCACAGCGCTAACCTCTAGGCCACCTCGTCGCTTCGGAGGATAAGTTCACCCCCGCTACTTCTGCTGACGGTGAGCCTACGCATGCGGCAGTGCAAAACTTCGCCGGCCATTTTCAGATCAACCCGGTGTCCTAAGCACCTGGTGAACACATCGTTGCATTCCTCGTGCGAAGCCCTACACGCTCATATGGGTCTCGTTATGAATAGTCACCTAGCCCTAACAAGCTTCCCTTGTTAGTATTATTATAGCGCAGCGCAGTAACTGAAGTCCATTTATCGTGCGCCACAAAACATCGATGGACCTTTTTCTGCTCCTAACGACAGCTGACATTTTCTCATTGACTGCGTATGGGCACTAGCGCTCCTTCTCGATGACCATTACCGCAACTGATGTGAAAAATAAAAAAAAAACATTATGCTTCACAATTCATTGGCAGACTTACCATCTAGATTGTCATGGAGGAGATGTTCAATGTCATTGGGTCCGTTGGCTATCCATACTATTCCATAATTAGAGAAGTACGCTAAATCATGTCAATATTAGGAGCACCAAGATCAATCTAGCTTTTTTTTTAACAAACTAAAGATCTTGGATCTATTCAAATAACCACACTCCAGCGGTAGGAATTTTTCACTCGCTCTAATCTAAGCATCGATCACGATTCCGACAACCATTTTTTCGATCCTGCACGATTATACCATCTACATCGCTAACAGAGCGGTCAGGTCAGGCTCTACAATTCGGCTCAAATGTCACACAGAATCGTCACTTTGCATGCTGATCATGAAATGCTCGTCTTCAGTCACAGACCGCCCATGTCAACTAAGGCAACACGGTGAGAATTGCCGATTTGGCTAAAACTACGTGTAGATCAGCTATTTGTGGTTGTCACGGAAAATCTAACCTTCGTTACTTGCATTTCAATAGATTTAAGTACTCTACCATCAGACCATCCCCACTTACGCCCGTACCTACTCGTAACTACCAAAATCGTTTGAAACAATTCGGACATCGGATTCGTGGTCAGTACTTTAAATATCCCTCTTTAGCAGCCCCATCATTCCCACTGATCTATAACTTCCTGTGTCTGATGTAGTGGTCAAAACCCAATCTGCTCGATTTGGGTGAATTCCGCCGGAAAACAGATATTAGATTCGTGGTCGGCACCCCAAATAAACTCTTTAAGTAACGGGTGAGAAAATCCAAGTGGAACATTTTTCTCTAACAATGGGAGTGCAATAAATAGAATAATAACAAATTCTTTTCTACGCTTCTATTATGATATGTGGACGTGTCTTAGTGATACTGGGTTGATCGGGTAGTCTTTTCAGGGTTTCCTTTCGAACAGCAAGTTTTAACAGGTATTCATGCTCAGACATGTGGAGGTCGTAGACAATTCTCGAAGCTCATCTGCAAAATTGCATGGTTTACGCACCAATCGATAGCTATCGATCTGATGTTTTACGATAACATTCACCAATGCAAGAAACACACTAGCGAGAGATCTCACCGGAATCCGTTGGTAATGAACCAAATGATGAAGAAAATCCAAAGACGCACTGATTTCAGCTGTCTCAAAAGTATAGGGTCACTAATAAAAAACAACTTTGTTGTTTCGGTAAAAAACAATCATCAACAACTAGTAGTCAATCAGTCCTCCACAATTCATTGTCACATCTATAAGTCAAGTTGGCATCGAAGCAACACAATTTTGAAGGGTTTGTAGTGGGAGTTCATCACAAGCGTCAAGAATCGCAGATCGAAGCTCCCTAAGAGGCGAGTATGTCCGGTTATGTTCATAAATCCTTCCAAGTAGGTGCCTTTAAATATTTTCCATTGGATTCAGATCGGGAGAACATGCAGGCCTCTCCAGAGCTTCAGAAGAATTTCTTTTGAAGACACTGTGTCTCAAAAGTATGGGTCACAAAAAGTCACATATTCTGTTAGTTCTCAGGCAGACAGTGATCCGGAAGTTGTTCCATGAAATTCGCCATGTGAAAAAACGTATGAATAAAAAGAAGGAGCGATTCCCCAGAGGAGTAAATAATGGGAAGAGATTAGGTTTCCAGGAATAAAAGATGTACTTGGACTAAGGCAGGTTACCCACTGATAAATCCTACGTTAAGAATTTTGGCATTTCATTGTTAAGGTGATCCCCTCCGACAAACAGCGCTTTATTCTCGACGGTCTAGATGGAGAACGATATTATTAGAGTGACTTACGCAAGGAGAAGGAGTATTTTCGAAGAAGGAATTTCGGAGGCGGCGCAGTTTTGTTGTGGGCGGCATTCCACGTAGAAGGAAAACTCCCGGTTGGACTCACTTTAGCAAAGATGAACTCAGATGAATACCAACGACTGTTAGAAACTGAACTGCTCCCACTATTTCTACAAAATGCTCATCAGGGTTTTGATTGGACAATGCACCCCCGCATGCCAGCTTGTCCACTGAGGAGTTCTTCTGAGAAAATTCTGCTGAAGTTTTGGAGTGGCCTTCATGTTCTCTCGATCTGAATCCAATGGAAAATATTTTAAGGCACCTACTGAGAAGGATTTATGAACATAACCGGACATACTCGCCTCTTAGGGAGCTTCGATCTGCGATTCTTCACGCTGGTGATGAACTCCCACTACAAACCCTTCAAAATTGTGTTGCTTCGATGCCAACTTGACTTATAGATGTGACAATGAATTGTGGAGGACTGATTGACTACTAGTTGTTGATGATTGTTTTTTGCGAAACAATAAAGTTGTTTTTTATTAGTGACCCTATACTTGAACAACTGAATCAGTGCGTCTTTGGATTTTCTTTATCATTTGGTTCATTATCAACGGATTCCGATAAATCTACTCGCTAGTGTATTTCTTGCTTTGGTGAATGTTATAGTAAAACATCAGATCGATAGCTGTCGATCGGCGCACAAACCATGCAATTTTTGTGTGACCCTATACTTTTGAGACGCAGTGTATAAGGTAGCTCGCGCTTCCCAGGATCAAATAGCAATGGCAATTTGGCAGGAGCACCTTGCTATTGTCTTCTATGAGTTACGCCGTGGCAGCGGAGCTACGGCGACAGCGAGCAATATCAACAGTGCGCTGGGGGAAGACACCACTATCGTTCATAATTGATCTGCTCGCTTTGCACGTGGGACAATCTTCAAAGACAAGCCTCGATCGGGACGCCCTAACACAGAAGAAGATTCCGCCGTTCTCACTACTGACAAAGAGGATCCAGAAGCTAACACTCGTAGTCTTGCGAGAAGACTAGGGTGTTCTTAGTTGACAGTCGTCACCCGCCTCAGAGCCCTCGGGTACCGAAAAATCCTGACGCGATGGGTCCCCCATCATCCGACAGATGACATGCGGAACACTCGAGTATCCATCTGCCTGTCCCCCTTCGCCCGTACAGGAAGGAGAGTTTCTGGAATATCTTTTTACCGGAGATGAGAGTTGGATCCTCTACGATTCTAATGTGCACCGTATCGTGTGGGTCCCTCAACAAGCAGACCCTCCAATGCAAGCAAGATTGAGCCTTCATCCCAAGAAACTTCGTCTGCGCTGCTAATGGGACTGGAGAGGAATGTTCTATTTTGAGCTGCTCCCGACAGGGAAAAGCATCAACGCCAATGCTTACACCAGCCAACTTCAAAAGTTAGCGAAAGGTATTCGAAAAAAAAAACGGCTGAGACGAGCATCTGTTCACCTCCTACACGATGACGTAAGCCCACATGTAGCTGAAGATACCTGTAAGGCCCCTGTTATACACCCGTTCCTGATCGCCGATCGCCGGCGATTGGCGAACGCAACTCGTACAGATCGTGCTGGAGCCGTTCAAAATGACACTGTGAACGGCCGCCTCGTGACGAGTTGCCTCGGCAGTCGCACCCCCTCCGGCGACGGGTGGCGATCGGACCCTGTTATAGTCCCGTCGGCCGATCGCCGACGATCGCTGTGCTGTGCGCGGCGACCGACGATCGCTGTGCTGCGCACGGCGACCGGCGATCGCCAGCCTCAACGGACGGTGGTTTTTGCGCAACCAATTGCGCAAAAACGCGCTCCAATGTGACCGATCGCCGACCGTCGCCGTCGCCGCGCATTTGCCGGTCGCAGGCGATCGGCGATCGGGAACGGATGTATAACAGGGGCCTAAGAAATTGGAGGAGCTGGGCTGGAACACGATTCCGCATCCTCCCTATTCTCCTGACATAGCTCCCTCTGACTACCACATGTTTCGCCCCCTTAAGGCTTTCCTAGCTAACCAAAAATTAGTTAAAGTAGATGATGTTGTGAGGACGGACAGCGACTTCTTCGAGTTCTGGAAAAAGTGGATCAATAACCTGCCCATCAGATGGAGGACAATTCTACATAATTCTATAAACAACGACAATTCTACATAATTCTATAAACAACATCAAACCATGTCACTAAGCAAATACATCGAGTTGCTGTCGTTGCTTCGATACGCCCACACGGCTCGCACTAACAGCATCCTTCCTCCAGAACGAGCAGATTTCACCGTAAGATCATTTTCCCAAAAAAGGTGACAAGTTAAATCTGCTGTGCGATTAGTTTGCTGAGTGTATCGTACAATTCGTTGCAAAGATCATCGTAGCGCAGGTACTGTGTGCACTATATGAGACACAAATACATGAGCAAGCTGGATTCCGTCACGGATTCAACTGCATCAACCACATCCAAAGTGTCTTGATGATCATCAGGTAGCCGAGAGTACCACGAGCCCCTAGTCCCAACCATCTCGAGTACGAAAAACACGAAAAAGGCTTTGATAGCGTCAAAACGAATGCTATCCTGTCTGGGTTAGTTGATCGTGGAATGGAATCGTCTACTACAGAACACTAGCTTATTGTCACAGGAACTGCTTCACGACACTGCAACACTTCTCAATCACCATCCATATCAAGAAGTGCATCAGGGGAGCGATACCCTCTTGCTCTCCACTCGCCAAAACGAAGTCCTATGTTTACCTGTCACTCTACGCGAACATAGACAACGGGCATAAAGGAGGAATTCATCAGAAAAAGAAGACCTGGGTCTTCCAATCAACCAGCTCCTAGATAACAGGCGCGTTTGTTTGTTCGACTCGATGGCTTTGTGTTACGCGTCTGAGATATACTCCAGTATTTAACCCATGACATGGTCCTTCCAAGTCACACGATGCACAGGAAGCGTGTTTGCAATGATCAAACAGCTTTCTCAACAACGAGCCAGATTTCGCATTCACAATCTGAGGCAGATGTTCCACTCAGAAACCCTGGAAAACATGTAGTGAAAGCCAAGCACCAATGGGTTGGTCACATAAAGGATAATAACCACAGCTAGACACGGTGAACAGCCGAATGGATGCCGCCAGTAAGGGAATGTTTATTCCCGGAACGGCAGACACTCGACTTTGCAGAATCCTGTTTCGTACAAGCTAGACAACAACAACAACAACAACAAAGATGCAAACGGAAGTTGCGTTGGGGTCCACACGTCAAGTGATGCTCGGTCACCTACGTATACACAAAATTATCGAATTATTTGCAAATGTATTTCGTTTTTGGTTTCAGTTCACACCTCACCTGCTATCCACCTTTGTTGAACAGTGCTCGTTACTTTGTGAAGCGCACTATGCTCGTTTCTGTTAACAGCTTCACACAATTTCTTCCCCACTTGGAAAGCCGACGCATCGTTTATCGAGAAGCACATATCTCCGATAGTCTGCTCCGTACTGCTGCAGTCGTAAACGGTATCTGAACTTGGCCTATTACCCAACGATGACTATGCGTAAACTACACGGTTCACGTGTAATAATCACACATTCTTGAGAACGTCTGGCAAAAAAGGCTTACGGATTTCGCAAATTGTTTCTGACGCAGTGCTTCTCGCCCGTACGAGAACAAAAGAGTGTTGTACGTCACAAAATGCGAATGCACCAACCTCGTCTAGTGCAATTTTGTAGGTTATCGTGCATTTATTCCCCTGAAATCGTTTTCTTCGTTAATTTCACCGAGTATTTCGAAACACCTTATGTTGGACGCGCTTCCTCGTCAACACCCTAAAATAAGTCATGTTCGCGAGACAGATCAAGCTTTCTTCCATCTCCGAAGGACAGCAAGTGGCTAGCTACAGAACAAAGACACCTTTTGGTCTCTGAATTCACTAAATACTACTGAATCGCTCAAGAACACTTCCGTTTTGTTTTTCGTTGACTGCTGTGCAATCTAGAACGTACAAAGTGCAAGCCTCGCTGAATTGCTCAGCTAAGGGTAATTGAGGCTTATTAGGACTACCACTAGGATGTGTGTGTGGTGTCTCTGTTGCGCTTTATCTTCCGTTGTTCCAGTGATAGTGGAATAAAGGTAATGTGGGCAGTGTATGCTCGCCCTCCTGAAGAGATGGCATTGTCGGGAAGGAAGGGAAACGCTGAATGAATATCTGGTCCACACAATAACTTGCGGGAATCACCCGCCGTGTGAGCAATGGTGTGCACCTTACCACATTAGTTGGGTACCAACTTAATCGGTCGGCATCCCCCGCTTAGCTGGCTAGAACCACTCGACTGCTGACGTGGAACCATGGTACTTGGCTGAGTTCTTCTAACATGTACAGGGTGCGCCAGCTAAATCCGGACAACCGCGGCTCTATTTTTCCAGACAACCTTACAAACACAAAATACAACTCGAATCCAGAATCCTTCTGCATATTAGTAGAGGGGCATATTAAGATTACAAATGCTCAATGTAGCCTCCGTCAGCAGCAATAATCACCTCCATCCTTGACCAGAAGCGCTCGCAAGCTCTCTTCAAAAAAGCTCAGTCGAAATTTGCGAATACTGCTTTAATGGCGCTTCGCAGAAATGTGTCGTTAGGGTGGCTCGTACGATTAGCAACTCTCCCAACAACGCTGGAATGATAGTAGTCCATGGGGTTCAAATTCGGGTTTTTCTGGGATCAGCACTTCTTGGACTTAAGCACGTCCAAGTTATCGGACAGCCAGTTTTGGACCAAATGGCTCGTGCGCCGTCTTGTTGGAAGACATATGGCCTTCCTAAAGATAAAGCCACTACCCATTGTTCTACCATAGTCATTGAACTTTGGCTAACTCCTAACACTGTCGTCAAGTTCCTCAGTGATTGTCCCGGGTCCTCCAAGATCAGCTCCAAAGCCCGTTCCACGGCTTCTGCTGTTCTTGAAAACGTTCGCGCGAGTGAATTCTCCTCGCCTGAGTTGCAGAATCCTCTTCAAAAGCCTTGTACCTCGCGACAAGATCGTAAACCGTCGATCTCGAGTATCCGAGGAGAGTCGAATGAGCTCCGCCCCTGAGCGTTCAGCGCGAACGCTTTCGATGATTACGGCTCTTCAGTTGTACTCCGCACTTGTGGGAAGCATTCAGACAGTTATGAGGGTATCACTATAAACTAGAGGATTTTCACTTACACTAATCCAATCGGGACCTCTGACGAAGTTACGGTACGGCGGGAGAGTTGAATTGAAATTTGTCCGGATTTAGCTGGCGCAACCTGTATATTCAATGTTGCCTACTCCGAAAAAGGCGACACTGCGTAAACTTTCTGGAAGAGTGTTATAGTCTTGGTCTGAACTGAAACTTGACACTGAAACTTGAGTGTGATAAACTTGGTCTGAACTTGAATCTTCGCCTCGGTGAAACTGAATTTCTAGAATTTCATTGAAGAAAAACTACAAATTAGAAGCGTCATTTCAGCCCTCCTACAATTCCTTCTGCTTAGGAAATTTCCCAAAACCTCAAAAAACCCAAAACTGGACACGCCGCCGTTGGACCAGATAAAAAATAATAAAAGCTAAGAGTAACAAAAAAGTCAATATATCATTTTGTAGGGAAAATCTTCTTCTTTGAGAAGGTACATAGGCGATTGCAAAAACATCACATGTTTTTGAGTAGGAAACATTTATTGTCAATGAGGCCGCTTTTCTGAAAGTGCGCATTTTACTTTATTGATGGAAAAATTCGCGACATTTCAGGCCCTCCTCGGAACGAAACTTGCATATGTACACCACTGCTGCTACTCTCCGTTAACTGTGAAAAAAGTTTAAAAGCTTCAGTCCCTAAGGAATCACATCCAAAAAAGTGAAAACGAACACCTTTTTGGCCGGCACTATATGTTTCTACTCAGAATGTTGAGCTCTATCAGCTGAGCCCAGCGGGAATCTCTCAAAACAACCCTGAGGGCATAATATTCTCGTTTTCACATTTTTTAAAATTAAGACA
>CP130735.1:122972-160117 GCA_030553155.1 Nippostrongylus brasiliensis
CTGTTCATCGTGACCAGCTGTGGTTACTATCCTTTATGTGACCAGCCCATTGGTGCTTGGCTTTCACTACATGTTTCACAGGGTTTCTGAGTGGAACATCTGCCTCAGATTGTGAATGCGAAATCTGGCTCGTTGTTGAGAAAGCTGTTTGATCATTGCAAACACGCTTCCAGTGCATCGTGTGACTTGGAAGGACCATGTCATGGGTTAAGTACGGAAGTAAATTTCATTGTCAAGCGCGTAACGCAAGAGTGGAACAAGCAAACGCGCCTGTTATCCAGGAGTTGGTTGATTGCCTTTTTTGGAGACCCAGCTGTCCTTTTTCCGATGAATTCCTCCTTCATGCCCGTTGTCGCGTAGAGTGACAGGTAAACATAAGACTTCGTTTCGGCTAGTGGAGAGCGAGATAGTATCGCTTGCCTGACGCACTTCTTGATGTATATGTTGATTGAGAAGTGCTGCAGTGTCGTGAAGCAGTTCATGTGACAGCAAGCTAGTGTTCTGTAGTAGACGATTCCATTCCACGATCAACTAACCCAGACAGGATAGCATTCGTTTTGACGCTATCGAAGCCCTTTTCGTGCTCAGCAAACTAAACGCCGGCGGATCAACCTTGTCGCCATCTTGTTTTGGGGAAAATGATCTCGCGGTTAAAGTTGCTCCTTCTGGGTGTAGGATGCAGTTTGAGAGAGCCGTGTGGGCATATCGAGGCGACGATAGCAATTCTATGTATTTACCTAGCGACGTAGTTTGATGTAGCACAGTGGTGATACCCATTCCTGTGTTTTCAGGGTATTGGCTTGTTTTTTGCTTACTATTTTGCTCAGAACACAATTGCAATCAATCAACTATATAATTACCGTTGTTAGTCACAACTGTCCTCCATCTGATGAACAGGTCGTTGATCCCCTTTTCCCAGAAATGAGAAGACTGGGACTCGAAGAAGTCGCTGGCCGTCCTTACAACATCATCTAGTTTAACTAATTTTTGCTTAGCTAAGAAGGCCTTAAGGGGGCGAAACAGGTGATAGTCAGAGGGAGCTATGTCAGGAGAATAGGGAGGATGCGGAACCGTGTTCCAGCCCAGCTCCTCCAATTTCTTGCAAGTATCTTCAGTTACATGTGGGCTTACGTCATCGTGTAGGAGGTGAACAGATGCTCATCTTGTCCGTTCTTCTCGAATAGCTTTCGCTAGCTTTTAAAGTCGGCCGGTTTCAGCCAAATCGGCAATTCTTACCGTGTCGCCTTAGTTTACGTTGTTGGCGGTCTCTGAATAAAGACGAGCATTTCATGATCAGCATGCAAAATGGCGGTTCTATGTGGCTCTTGAGCCGCATTGGAAAGCCGCTTTATTAGCGATGTAGACCTGACCGCTTTATTAGCGATGTAGGTGGTATAATCGTGCAGAATCGAAAAAATGGTTGACGGAATCGCCATCGATGCTCAAATTAGAGCGAGTAAAAAATTTCTGCCGCTGGAGTGCAGTAAATTGAACAAAGCCAAGAATTCTAGTTTGAAAAAAAGAACGCTAGGTTGCTCCTGGTGCTCCTAATATTGATATGGTTTAGCGTACTTCTCTAATTATGGAATAATATGGATAGCCAACGGACCCAATGACATCGAGCATCTCCTCCATCACAATCTAGATGGTAAGGCTGCCAATGAATTGTGAAGCATAATGTTTTTTTTATTTATTTTTCACATCAGTTGCGGTAATGATCATCGAGAAGGAGCGCTAGTGCCCATACGCAATTAATGGAAAAATGTCAGCTGTTATTAGGAGCAGAGAAAGTACATCGATGCTTTGTGGCGCATGATAAATGGACTTCAGTAATAAAAACTGTGCGCTAAATTAACACTTGACGACAGTATGATCCACCGGTGGCTCATAACATTCCACTCCACATTTCTTTCGCAGGCTCTTTTTCCAATAGTAGATAATGACCACGGCCAGTATCCGATAGGGATGAGCCACGAAAATGTAGTTTCTCTTCTGAGATATTTCGAATGACATGTATGCTAGTCAACGATCCTCATGTATTATATGCATTGGCAAGGGCACTGATTTTGCCCACACTTCCTTCGTAAAATGGTAATTTGACGCTGCTATCGCGATTAGAGAACTTGTTCCCCTAATTGCCGTCACCAAAGGTGGTATGCAAGGTATGAGTAAGTGGTATGTGATGGTCGAGTTACGATCAAATACGTGGCCAATTTTCGAGTGAAGATAAGCAAATAGGGGTTATTTAGGGTGCTGATCACTAATCCGGCATTCACTTGGGAAATTCCGCCTAACATCTTATCGAAGTATTAATAATTTTAGGTCCGATAGATAATAGGGCGCTATACCACTTATTGCATTCCTGTGATCGAAGGAATGTTTTTTCTTTTTTTTTAAACTTTTTTGAACTTACTTTTTGAGAAATGTTTGAGTTTCGAGCAATGATATATTCCCCATTTTTGTTCCAGGAAAAAGAAAACTTCTCAACAAATACGGTCGCGTCGTTACTGGCAAGTCAGAAAATTATGCAATGATCACAAGAAAGGGCTCGCTTGCGCGTTTACGCGTAGGGACTATAGCTCCAATGGATCCGAATACTGCGATTCCCGTTCTCTGCTCTCGCAGAGCCACACCGAGACAGGAACGTGGGTTCAACTTGTTCTGGTTTTTCAACCTTTATTTCGCAAAAATACACAATTTTCACTTGTCACCAAACGTATGTAGTCGCTGTGTCCTGAAGCGTTTACACACTGAATATCTATCTTGACTTTTTGTTACTGGGTAACCAGGAATTTTTTGAGGGCGCTCAAGCACCCTCAAAAATTCCTGGTTACCCAGTAACAAAAACTATATTGCACTAAACCACACTACCACTACTAAAACTATATTGCGCGCCGGCTCGTGCTCTGCAGTGCCGCCCTACTGACGGAAATATTCAGAAAATTTCAGGCCTTCGTCAAAACAAAACTAGCACATGTAAACCCTAGTCACTCTCCATTAACTGTGAAAAATCAGTTCAAAAGCTTCAGTCACTATGGAGTTACGTCCAAAAAACTGAAAGTGAATACCTTTTGAACAGCACTGTATGTATTTCTGCGCTACTCAACTCGTAACGGTCAAGCTGAAACCGTACTGAGCTTCGGGAGAATAACGCCTCACGAGAATCATCTGAGGCCGTTAGCTTCTTATCATGAAGTAGAACTGGAGAATAGACGGCGATGATTGTTTGCTATGGGTGATCGGTGATATAACCAACGGTTACTCAGTGATATCCACTTCTCATTGCATGTTACCACTTGTCGAACAGAAGAACCTAATACAGTGCATTTCATAGATACATGGTGTCCCAAAGAGATGTATACACTGTTTGAAAAGCCATAGCCTTTCCGTAAATATTATTAAGATATTGAAACAAGCTAAGTTTCAGATGAAAACGAAGGAAAGAAATCCTGCAGCGTCCTGTAGTTATGTTATGAAAGTGATATTTATGCTTGTTTCAGAGATTTTTCGAGTTTCGACAAAAAATGGACCATTAACATTTGTGACAAGGATAAGAATGTTACACAAAAGGCGTGCACTGTAACTAGGGCAGGGCGTTGTTGCCAATGCAGCTATCGAAAAAATTCAAAGGCAGTTTGGATGAGCGATGAATGAAAATCTCGAGAGTTGTCATAGGTGGCGATTGCGCCACGCACCTGTAAACAACCGGAATGAAGACACCGTATCAGCTCATATGATCCAAAAGAGCGTTTTCCATGGCGATGGGAACGGAAAAAGACTGCATCAGTTCATATGTTCTGTCACGGTATCGGTCATTGTATCATGGTCACCTCAGAAGACCACGCCCCTCTCCAACCTCTGATGGAGGTAGTCTTCCTTAATGTTAACTTTCTTTAGACTGGTAAAGCAAAAGTCCAAAAGAAAGATCTCGCCGGGACCTCCATGTCATGTTTGTCCCGACAGGAGTGAAAGTTTCCATATAATTTATTAGGTTGTCAAGAAATAAATTGCGTTTTTTGACGCGTAACTTCAAATGCCCATAACTCCTCTCAAACAAAACATTTTTGAATAAGGTATGTAACGTTAGAAACGCCGTATTCTTGCCAATAATATGTAGAATAAGAAATACACTTTTGATAGAAATCTGGATTTCTGGAAGCAACGAATCCGTCGAAGTCCGTTTGGGAACCTCTCTGATTCCTGAGCACCCTGTCCTTGACGAAATTGTTGAAGCGGTCGGAAATATGGCAATCCTTTGACAAGAGGTCTGATGAGTTCGCTGGATGAGGCAGTGTTTCATAGCTGCAGTGGTTTAACTTCTGAAGCAGTTTTCGTGAGACGTGAGGTTTGGCGTCACCGCAAAAGCCGACTGGGCCATTTCTTTCGACCACTCCTGGACTCATACGCGCCAGTATCACACAGATTTTACCGATTTGACAACACTGGGAATCAGCGTTGCTCGATTCACCCGGCTTCATGAACTCACGATGTAAAACTCGTGCAGAATTCCACCGAAGGGCGACTATAGACACCTTTTCGTGCAATTTTGGCTTCGAGATATCTTTCGAGGGCTCATCTTTGCTCAATTACTGTGCTCTGCATGGGAAGATATTAAACAGGTTCCGTTCCGCATCGTAGGAAGCAGATCAATCAAGAAAAGGCCCGTTCTGGTTGGGCAACAGCAGCGCTGAAGAGGTACGACAACGCTCTGACATTTGATGCGCGCTAAATTCATGGGGTGCCCAATGATCTATCATTTTCACCGTCCCATGTTTCTCAACATACAAAGTGATTGTCGGAAATGACACCTTAGATCCTTCCGCTACCTATCGAATAGTTTTCCGTTGACCAGACTTCATTACTGACTTCAGGCAATCGTCCCCATGTTTTGAGATCCGACATCGACTAGGATTACTTTGGAGGTTTGTTTCTCCGAATTCGGATTTTTGTATCCAGAGCCGAACAGTGCATTCTGAAGAGACATTCAGGTCCTACGTTTAGAGAGTATTTTCTTGAGCCTTTATTGCTTTCCGCCCAAGTTAGAATTCATGAAGCAAAAAGACATGAATCAACTCCGTAAGGACCTTCTTGAAAAATCGTTTAGAAATTCCCAAACGCAAAACTCTAAACAAACGAAAAACGAACTTTGAAAGAGCGTTACATAAGCTTTTGAGTATTATACAACATTTTAAATGTCGAAGGAAAGTTATTTAAGAAAAATCAAGTTGAACTTTGATGTGCGAAAAAACGCAATTTATTTCTTGACAACCTAATATTATAATCTATTTAGCAAGCAAAGAACACAACCATTCGTTAAGAGTACAGTAAGGAAGACTACCTCCATCAGAGGTCGGAGAGGGGCGTGGTCTTCTGGGGTGACCATGATACAGTGACCGATACCGTGACAGTTCCAAGAGAGCGTTTTTTATGCGATGGGACCGTCATTAAGATAAAAATGCACCTCTTTCGTAAAAGTAGGACCAATGAAATGGGGTGGCGTATAATCATGAAATGCACTGCACAATGACAATTAAGTGTTTCTTGGGTACTCGTGCCGTTCGACGGCCATCTCTCCTCCCCTCATCCCTCCATCCAATAGCAGTAGGGGAGGGGCGGGGTCACCTCTGAACGTGGCATGAGAGAGTGCATCTACGTGAGAAAGTGGAATGCCGCCCCTCTCTGCTATTGGCTGGAGGGACGAGGGGAGGAGAGATGGCCCTCGAACGGCACATGTACCGTTTTTTGTATTCAAGAACAGATATAGACTGGAGGTAAATTTTTCTGATGAATATCTATGTCGAAATTGTCTCACCCCATTCCAGTGACGTCAACATTAGTTGAAAGGTACAAGCTCGTCAACATCCACTCGGTGACATACAAAGCAAAGAACGGTCTTTTCCAACCATTTACCGTTGTAAAAGGCGCGTTCCCTTACTCAGGGATATCCAAAGACTTGTATTATATAGGAGGTGGTGAAACACACTATAAACTTTGCGAGGTAAGAGAAAGCTTGTCAATCATTGATTTCTTCTCACCTTTATAATGAGCTCTCAAATCCTTTCTGCAGTCAATTCCTTTTGAGGGATTCAAGCATGGATCCGCTGCAACCACACTTGACTTCGATAATGTGGAGGATTTCAAGAAACTCCTCAGAGATGTAAGCAGTAATGCATTATTCACTACGTGAAGGCACGTTTCCGCTGGTTCCCATTTCGCGCAACAGCTTATCATATTAGGTTTGAAACTAATTTCGCGGACTCTCACGCACCTTCAACAAAAGTGTTAATTACTTAATAAAGAAAAACGTCATCCAAGCGACATATGAGTCATCAAAATGAATAGGTTATTCCCCACTCTCAGGTAGCTTCCCAAGAAATGCTGAGTTTTTCGAAGTTGATTATTTTCATAGGTGCATTTTGACCTATACCTCATTACTGGATCGTCTTTGCTCGAGAGAATGCAGGAAAAACAAAAATAGGTATTAATTATAAAGTGCTCTATCTGTACTGCAACCTGCATCAACAAGAGTCTCCTAGCTTACATCTTAAGAATTTTGGAGCGATTGAAATGCAACGTGATGTTTGGCGGTGTCTTGATGAGTGGTGACACAACTTCCAGATAGCTGTTTGAACCGGCTACGGCGTAGTTTGACCTGTACACAGTCAGGCTAAAGATAGAACGGCTCTAGGCGAATGCTGACACTATCACCGATGCATTCTCGAAAGATGGCACCGCACTGATAATCTCAGTTCGGAGGTTTCACAGAACCCCCGCACTGAGATTATCAGCTTCATGTGAGGAGGCGGATTTGATGATCTGCAGCGGCTCTCTCTGTGGGTAGTCGGCTAGCAAGCCAGCAATTATCAAGTAATGTTTACATCCCATAGCACGTTACCGCATTGAGAACAGGTGATTCGTTATTAGGGCAAGCTCCAAGTTCGCTTGCAGCATCCGTCCCACTCTCCTCCGCGATGGGGCAAATCGCTGGGCACCTATTGGCCAATTTTACAGAAAAAAAACTAAAATAGTGCAGAACCTTTTTAGCTGAGCTATCTGAGCACTTGACTTCGTGGGTCAACATAGGTGTTGCTGAGTTCTGGTTTCTTTCGGAGAAAATGATTACGGCTTTCCGACCGATCTCCGTAGGTCATCCGAACTGCACTTTTTCTTTCCTTTGGAACTGGTTGATCAAAACCTCTTGGTGTTTTTGAGTACCATCAATCGTTTCAGGAAAGCATCCCCAGATTCTGCACAGAAAAATTGTAACGCTTCAGTAACTAGTGGCTGAACAGGTACTCATGAAGGCCTTGGCAAACGCTGGTTTAGGATGTTTTCATTTCAAGCAGAAAAACATTCCCAGCAAACAAAAGTAACGGGCTTTATGAATGGTTTTGAAAACTGCTTGATATGCGCTATTAAAACTGCAAAAGTTAAAATGAAATAGGACATTCTAGCAAGTTGTGTTTGATAAAAATAGTGACTCCAAAAAAGTTCACGAGATTATAAGGCTGTCCAATAATTCCTGTCCGAAAATTTTCAAATTCTATAATTTTCCTCAAACTTGTTATAATATCAGGTAAGTGTAAGGACCTTTTAGAAGGTTCTTCAGAGTTCACCGGTGTAAAAGGCGCAGTCGCACCGTCTAGCTACCAGTACAAGCTAAAATGAGCCAAGGTCGAATCAGTACGTTCGTGAACTACGAATGGTTGCTCGGCAACGACATGGCCACCGCGTTCGCCAACATCTGCAGAGCATGCAAGTAGGATGTAGTGTGCCAACGCACAGTCAGGCGGTGTTTCAATCGTTTCTAGAGCGGCGACAGGAGCCTCGAAGACAGTTTGGTGGTTAACCAAGGGATAGTTCTTCGATACTTTCGTAACAACAATTTATTGCTACGTACACGTAAGAATATCAACAATATAACGGCAATCATCCTATTTATGCACATATTTGTGGGCGTAGCCACCGAACAATCCCATTGGGCTACTTGGGAGACCCAATGGGTAAATACATAAGACGGCACCGCACCTGAGTGGGGCTACAGATTAGATTCCTAATTGCTCACTCGCGGTATGCCGCTGGGTCGTGCCTAGGGAGCCGTCTCGAGAGATACTTGTCATATATTGCACTCACTCTAATCTACGGGCTCCCTATGGCTAACTGCTACTTTCTGTAGATTAGGTTGTGTATCCACAACACTGGGGCGGGGCTCATTGAGCGGTAGCGATTAACAATGATAGTTACATACACGTCGACGAGCGCGTATTACAATTAGGGATCAAAATTAAATTCATCGGCAAGCATAATTATCGAGGAATTATTGACTATATTCAATAAATAAAGTAGCACCGAGCTGAAATTGAGAGATTAGGTTGTATATCTGCAACAGACAGGGAGTGCAGCTGGAGGCCTTCGACGGTGGATGATGACGAAGTCCGTCGCTGTATCAAAGAGAAGCCGGAAGCCACCACCCGGGAACTGGCGACGACGCTCGACTGCAACAAGTCCACCATCCACAAGCGATCAAACATACTCGGCTACCACAAAGTTCTGGCCCGTTGTATCCCCCATCGTCTGACGGACGCCAACAAGCAGAGCCGTGTGGCTGTCTGCCAGTCCCTCCTTCGTCCACATCGCAAGAAGTTTCTCGAGGACCTGGTCATTGGAGATTAGAGCTGGGTCCTCTACGACAACGTCGCCATCCGTGCCGTCTGAATCCCGCGCGGAGAAAAGCCGCCGACGACGCCGAAAGCCGACCTGCACCCGCTGAAGCTCATGCTCTGCTGCTGGTGGGACGCCAAGGGCATGCTGTACTTCGAGCTGCTCCCGCAAGACAGGACGGTCACCGCCTTCATCTACACCGATCAGCTCGAGAAACAAGCCTCCGCCATCCGAGAAAAGCGTCCTCGACGGGCCTCGTTCCACCTGCTGCACGATAACGCCCTCCTACGTCTCTGAAGAGACTCAGCAGACGATGGCGACGCTCGGCTGGGAGACGGTTGCCCATCCGCCGTATTCCACGAACCTTGCCCTCTTCGATTACAACTTGTTCCGCCCGCTGAAGCATAATTTGGGCGGAAAAAATTCACCAAATACGACAACCTCAAATCCGACGACTTCTTCGAGTCGCAGCCCCCTGTGTTCTGGGCAATGAGCATCGGCGACCTGCCCAATCGATGGGCCACTGTTATGGATAACTGTTGTGACTATATTGTTGATTAGACTTGTTTTTCAATAAAGTTGAAAAAGACTTTGAAATGGTGAAATTTTCGGACAAGAATTATTGGGCAGCCTGGTAGTTTCCAACCTAATAGAAAACTTCGGCTCTCACCCCTTCGCTGCTTCGCTGGGTGAGGGAAGGGCAAAAGCCAGCTTCAATTCTGAGTAGCTAGAAAAATTCACTACATTGGACGGTTGTGTTGAATTTCTGCGTTGGTATTTACGTTCCGCATCGTACTGGGAATGACTACACAAAAAAATTAGTGCTACGCCCATCCTTCATCAAGTGATAAGAAAATGTCGAGTAGACAAACTGATTACATGTTCAAATTAATGAGCGATAAAGCAAAAGTGGGAGACGTTTGTTTGATTCTGTGTTCGAGTTTCGCGTTTGGAATTTAAGTAGGAAGGTTGAATATTCAAATAGAAGTAGCATTGAGAAAATTGCTAGTGTTGAATATAGGCATGAACTCCAAGTAAGAGCTCACAGAGTTGCTATGATTGTACGTATAGTTCGTTATCCCTAGAGGTGGACAGAAATGTGATAATAATTGTTGAAAGTAGAGGAGCAATTCGATATGTAACTAATATGGCTACATTTGAGGCTGACGTTAATGTCGTCGCTGTTCCTGGAAGGCTAAAAAGGCATGCGCAAAGGGTAACAAACTCCGACTGTAGCAAACGAGATTCTGACTACAAGAAGAAACGCTCTAATTGGGAGTACCAACGTAAAAATGTAGCCGGAAAATATTACTATGAGGTTTGTCATGTGTTGCATTGTAATTTCAAAAAAAGTATCTTGATAGAAACAAGGCGAAGACTGTGCCATGAATTGCTCTCAACAGCGCTCTGCTACTGCTCGAGCCATTGTGCTCTGGAAACTCATGGAAGTAAAAAAAAACGACCGAGAGAATATTTGGTGTGCACTCTGTGTGCTGCCTCCAGACCCTATGCCGATAAAGAGACCAGTGAATAGTTAAGGAAATGCGACTGGCACATAATTGTTAATCATCTTGTTACACTCATCTCTTACAACTGTCGATTATCTTCCTCACGTGCTGCTTTTTAGCTGAGGAAAGAATCACCAAATTCGATGTCATAGAGGCACTGAGCGACCTCTTTGGCTTTCACCCTGCTTAGTTACAGAAGAATCCGATGGGTGACCTGCCCAACAGGGGCGCCATTGTTCCGATTAACGATGGTGATTACATCGTGGGATAAAATGCATTGTTTACTAAGAAAACGAAGAAAACGTGTACGTGAAACAGCTCAAGACTTTCCTACCACCTTATAAATTGAGGTGAAGCTATGAAAAATTCGTATATTTTAAGGATGTTACGGACAAGGGATGGAAAGATCGTCATCCTGACAATGCATGTGCCGATTCCCCGCGAGTAGCCCTCGTCTTTTCAAAAGATGGACTCATTGATGTGCCCGCGTTCGCTCGACATTCCGTGGCGTGTACATTTGGTCAGTCCACCTATTCCTCTTCTTAAATGATTCCAGTGCTGAGTGTGAGTCGAAAAGCCTTACCAGTAATATTGAAAGAAGCACAGACCTCAATAATAGCTGCAGAAAAACGCTCAAACGATGTTGGTGTTGCCTCAAATCTAACATAGCAAGGTAGAGAGACTTGTTATTCCATTTTGAGATTGTCACCTTGCAGGTGTTCTAGAAAAGTTCGGGTGCGCCGTGAACGCACACGTGAAGAATGGTAGGTGCCAATGTATCGATCCTGCGGAGGAACTGGAACGTCATGTCAACTCATTCGTGTTTCTTTCATCGGACAAAGAACTTTTGAAAAACAAGGTAAATTATGAAAATAAAAACTGGTCCGAGTGTATCTCTCGTTAATAGCACATTAGCTAGCTTGTGCCTAGAAAGGCTAAACCCTTCTCCGCGTTCTTTCTTCCTCATAGAGTTATTCGGTAGTCTGTTGACTCCAGTCGACTTGAGTTTGCATCGAATTTACTGATTTGTCGCTAAAGTAAGACAAGACTTCCGTGACAGCTTAGTAAATTCTAAATTTTTTGTAAGGAGAAAGTTAATATTTATTATCATCACTAAAATCCTTTCAAGGAGTGAACCCCGTTTTTCAATCGTATTCCGCTGGTTGCGATTCGAAGATGTCAGACACCCAACTTTATGTCAGGAAATGCTTCCTAAATGGGGAAGCGAAATGATCTCGTTGAAAAAGAAAGGATTGCCCTATAATAGCGGTGAAGACAGAAGTTTCTGGTCTAACTCCTCACTTTTATGAAGCAAGATTTTTTTGAAGAGTGACCGAACCCCAACAATTTAAAAGTTTAATTAGTTAACAGGCAGGTTTAGTTCAGTACATCAGAAGGTATCGAGTATGATTGAAGCATGTGCTTGCTGATGCCAGCTGACCCTCTTGAGGCGGGAGTTGTAGGTTACGGAAAACAATTTCCCTTGAACCAACTTCGGATTGATGATCAAATTCCGTGTCTGCATATTTCACGTTCCTCGGGTTCTTTTTTTACGATGACGATATTATTTCAGGAGCAAACTTTGTGCTTTCAATGCACGGCAAATACAGAGTATGCAGTTGTCGCGATTACGGATGCATCCACACCGCCATTCGAAGTCTCATTCGGATCTGTAAGTTTCATTAGATAAATTTATCCACTTTCTCGCTAACACAAGATTAATATTGATGACTGGATAACTCAACAAGACGCAGGTGACCAGATGGATCATGAGTCATGGAAAGATTATCATGTTCATCTTGAAGCCGATAGGATGCGAATGCATTTGTTGGGTTTACAGCTCAGATTGCAGCAAAGTATTAAAATCAAAAGACTTTAGAAAAAAATCAACTTCATCTCTTCTCGGTGCATAGTAGATTTATAGTACTTCTTTCGTTAAGCATGCGCTGAAAAAAATTCAACTCAGTCATAAAAATATCGCTTTGAATAAAATACGCGGTACTGGGACTCATCGTGAACAGTGCGCCCGCCCCTGCGTCGCTCGTGCGGTGTGTCATAGGCACCACCAGTACAGTGTACGGCGGCAGGCAAGGGGTTGCACACAGCACGTGCAGTGCGCGGTATTCGAAGCGATGGTTTTTATGGACCAATGTGTTGCGCTGAGCTTATTTCAGCACAATACGTGCGCTGAAATTTTTTATTCCACGTTTTATCCCGATCTGTTACGGGGTACGTCTTTTATGATAGTCGCTCCGTCTTCTTTCTCCTTGGTGCTGCTCCCGCATTTGTAGAGGTGCCACACTGCCATCTTTTCTCTGTCTTGAGCTCCACGTGGGGTGGTCATATCGTCCTCGATCGCAGGTTCTTGAGCGCCAGTTCCTTGCTTGCGATCATCGATCCATTTTGTGATCGTGACAGTTTTCCTCCATCAGCCGACCTGTCACACGGGCCTGACGCTGGTACCGATACCCTTTTCAGCTATTTCTAAGCTAGGCAAGGGTTTCTGCCTGGGACGGGATTGAACCCTGATCATCGAGATCTTGAGCCTGAGCTCTTAACCTCTCGGCCATCCCGCCCTAACACGTGCGCTGAAATAAGTTTTATTAAACTTATTTCGGCGTATGTGTTGTTTTCAAGGAACTGTTAATTCAATACGCAATGGGAAAAACGTATAAGTGCATATCAATTGATATTCAATACATTAGGTGAATTCTATTGAAGAAATTGGTATGTTAAGAAAAGAGTGTCATTCGCGCGTAGCTCGCCGTCTCGCGCACCAGACGCACCATAATCGCCTCGTCGTCAACGTATTGAAAACCTACAGCGATTTCTTCATGCAGCGAAAGAGTCACCAATTTTAAGTGATCACTCGCCCTTGTTCAATTTCAGGCCTACAAACACGTTCTTTATGCCTATCGTTTTGCATTCGCCTACATGAAAGTCCCTATCAGAGTGATTCATGTCGGCGATGGTGGAATTCGATTTGACACGAAAAAGTTCCATGTAGCGTCGTTTAATAAGGATCTCAGTTCCGACACGTAAGATTTTAAACGAATTGCACATTCAAATAGCGATCTATGTTTGTGGATTTCAGTCTCGGACAAAGCAAAGATTGGCTTACAAAGGGGTCTGGTAAATTAGCACTCGCAGCAGCCTTCAAGGAAGCCATTGAAGCGCTTAAAGTAGGTCAACACTATTCCAACCAATTGGGCTAATTATGGTGCCGTGATGGGGTAAAAGTCGAGCAGTTAACCGGATTGAGCAAAAAAGCACGAAAAACACCTTCAACCTATGTGATTCCGTGTGTAAGACACTGATGTTAAAGTGATTGTTTCATCTCATTCTTCTCCTTTACCTTTTGGTCGCGTCATTGGTTAGTATTTTTTCCGTTCACGTGCGTTTTCAAATTGTACAGCCATTGCTGCGTAGACGTTTCCGGTAACCATTTCACATTTGTTTGAGAGTTTTTCGTAATTTTCTCATTGAATGCCATCAATTATAGTGGCTTTCCCGCCACATTACTTTTACAGTACCATCCTTACGCGAGGAAGGCAATTTTTCTCAATGTGTTTGGAAAGGGTGACACCACCGCTGTTGACCACGAAGAGGCAATTAAAGTGGCTCAACAGGTTTGTATTTCATAATAGGAGCTCCACGACGAGAAATTAATGTAGATATGAAAGGTTATATCCTATTCTCACAGATAAAGCAAACAACGATGTTTGGGAACCTTCTATGGAGCATGTATTCTAACAGTTTGTTTAATTGCAGGCCGGAGAATATGGTATTGATGTCGTAGTTAATCACTACTACAAAGGCGAATTTGAAGCAACTAAATTCTACCCATTTGCCACAACCAAAAAAGTTTTTGCTTATGATTGGTCTAATTGGGGAGAACATTCTGTGAGTTTTTTTTTCTTACTAAACCAGCCGTCCATCGGCCTATCAGCCACCAAACGTCCATTTCAAGCTTCGTTCATCATATGAATGTGTGAATAAGCACGTATAGCTATATTGCTTGTTACGTCACACTTTGTTAATTTGATTTGAAATTTTGGCACTGTTCTATTTATTTCACCCCAGTGAAGCAAGAATTTTTCGTTTCAATTTTGCTTAGAGATAAGGGTCCATCGGGGTCCGATCATGAACCTGGCATTCGTTTTCCGAAATTCTGCACATTTCGGGGCTAGCGTTCCAGCTAGAATCAGCGGTACGCCCAATACTTCGTCCACGATGATTATTTTGTACCAGCCATTCAGCGGCCTGCCGGACGACAAACGGCTGCTAAACACATAATAAATAAAACAAGAACTAACCACTAATAGACTGAAATAAAGATTTGAAATCAAAGAAAAAGTTTCAAAATAAAACGACAAACAAATAGCAAAAGACGGCGAGCTGAACTGATGAAATGCGTCCCTGGGGGTACGGTAACGGGTAATCGCGGCGGGACCCATATGAGCCACCCATTACAAACATCGCGGTCTCGCTTATTTTATAGTAGGATGCTGACTCTGAGGTTTTTTGAATTCAGTAAAGCCCTGGCATGTTCGTATCATTTTTTAAACGCAGACGGTTGACAGACTATCTCATCGTGACCGTGGTGTCGTCGATACGACGACCCCACCTCTCCCTCACCCCGCCCCTTTTGGGGTTAGGGTGTGCGTCACCTGTTAATCATATACTCGTTCATCAACACCAATAAAGGGTGACTCTCATTGTGCTCTGTCTTCATCCGTATCTGGTTCAGAATTCCACCGAACCACCAATCATATACAGTCTTAATATCGGGCAGATTAAGTCTCGCATTCTCAGCATCCACATTTTTGGTGCATCGGCCAAATCGCCACAACTCCCGTGTCGAAGCGTGCCAGCTTTGTGACCTGGAGAGAGACTAGCACTATTGTGCAAATTCTAAGTCGGTTATTCAACAACCACAATCGAACTTTTGGTTCGATTCTCGCTTAAGCGAATTTCTTCTCATAATCTCTTACTCCGTACCTGGGGTTTTTCCTCTGGTGAAAACCGGGAATAAAACTATCGAGTATTTCGATAAAAAATTTTTTTCGATTAGTTTGCGAACGTCAAGATCGAAGTAGAAATGGCGCTATATTTTTAAAAGACGCCCATCACTCTGAGTGCTACAACACTCAAAAATTTAATTACTCGTTACGTGTAGTACACAAAAAAGGTAGAATTCCACTCAATTAACGAGGAAACCTATGAAGAGTGCAGGACAACAATAGCACTTCTTCAAAGTAGCCTGAATCAGATAAAGGAGAGCAGAGCAAAACTGGAAAATCTATATAAAGAAGTAAAAGAGTACAAAAATTGCAAAAGTAAAACGGAAAGGAAAGAGCTTATGCAGGAGATTGAACAAATAGAGTCTGAATCAAATCTCTTACATATAGTAGCTGAATCCGAAGAGCTTAGTCTACAGCTCACTGCAAGATTAGATGAAGCCAAATGCATTCGAGACCGAATGGATGTTAAACTCGGTTACATAACTCAAAAAGCACAGAGGTTAGCAGCAATAAACCTGGAATCTAGTGGAGATGACGAAATTTCCGACCAAAATAGTACGGAAAACGGTGGTGAAACCTCTTCCGCGACAGCTCAAGCGGAAATCGCGGAAAACCACAACAACAGTAGTCAACCATCGATGAGAACGTGTCGTTCCATCAAACCACCACAGGCTTCCCTGCCAAAATTTTACGGGAGCGCCGAAGAATTCACAGAATTCTGGGCCGTTTTTGAAACTCTAGTGCATAGAAGTACCGAGCTTGACACAATGGAGAAATTCTTGCTTCTCAAGGAAAGTTTGGGAGGGAAAGCTCAAAATACCATAAAATGCATCAAACTCGTTCCTGAAAATTACGACTGGACCATACAAGCTCTAAAGGACAATTGCGATGACCAGTCAACTAATAGATCGCAAATTGTACAAAAACTCGTACAACTTAAGCCAGCTAATAGTTCAGTGGACAACTGCTCTGCATTATTCGACCAAATTCAAGTTTTGGTCAACCAAATGGTGTCGGCAGGATAAGACGTTCGAAAAACCTGCGGTCCAATGTGGTCCGATACCATACTTCGCAGATTCCCTCCGGAAATCGTGAAACCTGTATTGGTACTTGGACGTAAACAATCTAATCAAACCACAGAAAGTCTCATGGGCCCACTCAAAGAAGAGATAGCGGCCAAAAAATATGTGGAGTGCAGATTAGGACTCTCAACAAACGATCTCTCAACAACGTCACACTACCCCGAGATAAAGGCATCAGTCCGCTACCTCACCAAGGCTATGATTGCGCTTTCTGCCATCGGAATAACCATCCATCGATGGCATGCCGAACCATAACGGATCAATCAAGTCGCCGCAAAGTTCTCAAAGACGAGAATAGATGCTGGAAATGCTTCTCTCCCGACCACAACAGTTACGACTGCCAGAGACCTGACTGTAACCAGTGCGGACAAGAACACCATACCTCGTTATGTTTCAAAGATCCGTCATCGCACGGGGATCATAATCGGTCATATAGTCCGCAGCAAAGAAGGGCTCAACCAAGGCGAAATTCATTCAGAGAACCAAATCAGCGTTTTGAAAGAAACGCCAATGAGAAGTTCACGGTCAACAACATCCAAATACTGACCGAAATTAGCCATTCTCAGTCCAACAAAAGTGGAACTACTACCGCTCAGCTTATTCTAATGACGGCAGAAGGCAATGTGTGGAACTATAGAAAGGGAGAATATGAAAAAGCACTGTTCTTCTTCGATTTTGGAGCGCAGAAAACCGTTATTCAAGAATCATTAGCCACACTCCTAGGACTGCAACGTCAAAGCACAGAAATATGTACGATATCTGGCATCGGCGGCTATAAAGACAAATTTAGAAGCCATGTCGTAGATCTCAAAATTGGGACAGCATTCGGTGAAGAAGTAGAGTTAGCGGTTTTGACAAAACCGGTGATAACAAGTGGGTTTCCAAGCGTGAAGCTTACGGCTGATGATAAAAGCTTCCTGAAGATAAACGACATATACCTCGCAAATTCGAAACTTCGCGGTGAACACCAGGTACCACACATTCTCGTGGGACTTGACTATTTTCATGAGTTCGTGACAAACACGACGGATGGACTTAAAATTCCATCAGGATTGTACATATCCAGAACTTTTTTTGGCCCTACTGTCTACGGAAAGGGTAAAAGTTTCAATGAAAATCCAACTAATAGTATATGCTACGGGTTAGCATCAGTCTGTGAAGAATCAAGTATAAGACCGAAAGTGGCATTTCCTGAAGGAAACATATCTGAAGCATACCCCAAAAATAAGGTCATAGATGCAGCCAAATCAGCATACAATTCATCGTCAAACGAGAAAATCTTTTCAAAAGACAAGTTCCGTCGCCAATCTAGCAATACATATCCACTAGATGTCCACTCTGCAAGCTAAAGGCAGCAACAAGATGCAAGAGTATAAGAATGGAGATCACGTACCCACATATTCCAAAAGAATGCGTAACCAGCGCCAAAACACAAAAGCCGATGATGCGGCTCAAGCAACCTTTCGCACAACCGAATATAAGTGTGCACCATTTTCAAAATGTGAAAGGCGAAATAGGCAAAATTTCAGAACAAATTTGCAAGTCGTCAATAATAAGCAGCGTCATGTCAATATGAATCACCTCGAAGCGAATAGACGGTCGTGTGACCCCGTACGCGTTGGCCTAGGTCATACCCACGGGCGTAGCCCAGTTAACGGCGGTCAACGGCGACAACCCCCCCCCCCATTTTCCTTAGGGGGTGATTAGCCTACATGATATTATCTGCTCAAAATAGTTTAATTCCGGAGTGGTGCATTACTTCAATAAAGAGGTTCGTCACTGAACACCATTCCAACTCCACCGTCAATCTTTCTTCATCTTCTTCGTTGCTGCTGCCTTCATCTTCATCGCCGTCTTCTCCATCGCCGTCTCCATCTTCGCCGTTCCCGTGCCCTCGCCGACGCTGCTCCCAGGGATCAGCCGCCATGGCACCCCACACTTCACGCCAACGAGCAGGGGTCAGCCGCGACGGCGCCCATCACGTAACACCGACAAGTTGGGGTCAGGCGCAAAGCCGCCCACAACGCGAAGTCGGATGTGATACTGTCGATCATAGTATAATAATTATACAGTGAAATTGTCCCTGATTTGTATCCCTGGCTGGCCGCAGTGTCGTCGATACGACGACCCCACGTCTCCCTCACCCCGCCCCTTTTGGGGTTGGGGTGTGCGTCACCTGTTAATCATATACTCGTTCATCACCACCAATAAAGGGTGACTCTCATTGTGCTCTGTCTTCATCCTTATCTGGTTCAGAATTCCACTGAACCACCAATCATATACAGTCTTAATATCGGGCAGATTAAGTCCCGCAGTCTCAGCATCCACACGTGGGATATCCTACTATTTGTACTGGACATCACAAGGAACCAGCAAAACAGTTACTAGACCTCTGCTACTTCTTCCTGTTCGTCCTACTGTCACAATGCTGTTGTCGTGGCCATGTAAGGTCCGAGGAGTCCCTTCTTGCTCATTCTCCTGGGGGAGGGCACCAGGCTTTCGTGGTGTGCACAGTCGGAGGTAGGGGTCACCATGGTTCTTGTTCCATCAACGGCAAGGAACTTTTCTTTTTCTTATGAATACTGCAGAAATGCCGCTCGCGAAATCTGTCGCTCAGAGGTTCGAATGGAACAAACGGCCTCCAGCCGAAGCATGGCTCATTTTAATAGTTATGCTAGTCTAGTTTAAAACTGACCGCCGGGTTAAACGAATTTCAATATTTCCCCTGAGGCTCAGTTGCTCAAATGATTTGCTTATTTGCTTATTTGAGGTTTTGTTATGAGTTACTGTTCTGAGTTTAGTGTTCTTGTTGCTTTCTTTGGTTCTTTCAACTGGCGCGTAGTATGGCGCATAAATAAATAAATAAATCTCGCTATTTTGAGTTGAGGATTTATTATGAATTAGAAATACAGAGAAACTGTCAAGAAATTTCTTTCGCAAGAAGAGCTCTTCGCTGAATGAGAAAGCAACACTTGCCGATTAATCGCGCTGTCTTTCGAATTTGCTGTGAATGACACCAGGGCAGAGATTCATGAACGAAAACGCTGGTGAATTCTGTGACTGATTGAGTTTTCCGGGAAGGTTTGATGGTAGATTATCATCATTTGTTTTCAGACAAACAGATTTACTATATAATTTGTTTATAACTTTATTTTCATCCAGATTTCTGTTACGTTTCATAGGCCTCGCCATTGGGCGAGGCCGTTTCACAGGTGGAACGTAATCCCCGGGGCAATTAACCGGCGGTTTCGTTTATGAATCCGGACCCAGGACGTTGCGCCAACGGACAGAACTTTCTTTAAAATCTAATAAAATGCAAGTACTAGCATATCGAACGATGAGGTCTCAACAAAAACCACCCAAGTTCGCTTTTCAACTACTAGCACTAGAAGGACAATAGAAAACGTTCTCCTTTCTTCGCTTTCTCATCAAATGAAAATTAAGACGAACTCGAACAACATGATAAACTTTTTTTTTCAGAAGGGTGTTACACGAGCGCTTCACTTTATGTACAGGAAGATTTGTCTTCGGTACAGTGAAATATTAATATTTACGATATTTACTGCACGAAACATAGTTAAATTCCAGTATTCTAACCACAGTCCCACATTTTCCTTATGTGTCACATCTGTCTCCGTACTAGACCTGGTGCAATTCCTCCCTAGGTTTATGCAGCCTAGATTTGGCGCATTGACTGGTGACTACTGCCAAAGTTAACGTCCGTTGATGTGGACCTGTTCGCGATGCTACCATTTCAAGAACCTAAAACCGGGGACGTCAAGGAGATCCGATTTCCCCCATTTGGCAGTTTCGGCTATTCACGCGCAGTCCTAAAGCGCGGTCCAACTGGGGGTTCTTCGTTAGGAATGGATCTTATTATTACAGGGTGCGTCAAAAGTCTTTGGACTCAGATAATTGGCCGCCTTAACGGCTTTTTATGAAGCAGATGAAACAAAATTCATAACATCAATTACTTTAGACATTGTACACATAAAAATATAGTTAGGTTTCGAAACGACCTCCTCTGGAACGAACGCAGGCCTTAAGTCGCCTAGGGAACACATCTACAGCGGCGCGCAGGACTTCTTCATCAATTTCTTTCCAGGCTTTCTTCAAAGCTCGTTTGAGCGTCTCAATGTCCTTGTGTGGTGTTGAGTAGGCCTTGCTCTTTAATATAGACCAGATTGAGAAGTCCATCGGATTGAGGTCCGGGCTGTGTGGTGGCCATTCTTTTGCTGAGATGAAATCGGGAAAGTTGTCGGCGCACCACTTTTGTACGACTTTGGCCCTGTGGGCAGGTGCAGAGTCCTGCTGATATTTCCAGCTGGTATTTTTGAAGTGTTTAGATGTTCAAGAAAAAATTTCCTTTTTCAGAATGTCTCGAGGTAGTTCTGACTATTGATTTTGAAGCCTTTATCCACGAAAATCAGTGGCGTTTTCCCACTTGCTGTTATCCTTACGAAAACCATCACGAACTTCGGGTGCCCTGATTTTTCCGCCACATACCCGTGCTGATTAGCTTCTCCTACAGTTCTGGCAAGAATCCTGTCGTTTTGGTGATCGTGTTGAATTGTTCAATCGTGAAAACGGACTCGTCGGTGAACAGGATCCTTCACGAAACGCTTCAGAAGCACTTCACATTTTTTTTACCCTTGCAGTCCTTGTAGAGTTATTCAGTGGCTGTGCTTTTCGTATTTTGTACGCACCACTCTGATATTGTATCTAACAGTTCGTCTGATGGAGCACTCGAAATCTCTTTCAGTACGAGAGAGTTCTCTCATGGGTCTTCGCGGATTTCGGCGCACTTTGTCACATATCCGTTTGACGACTACAGGAGCAGTAGAAGTTCTCGGCCTACCTGATCTTGGCCTGTCCTCGTGATTGTTTCCGTCCGTTCTAGCCTATCCAAGTTGTAGTACACCGTGAACTTGGGGATACGTGGAGTTCTGGCAATGTCCTCGCCTAACACTCCCTCCTTGTGCATTTTCGTCATCGCAGTGCGCAAACCTTTTACTCCAGCCATCTCAAACGGGCCAAGGATCAGTAAGGAAAATTTACTATACTGTAGGGCAAGATTGGTATAATGGTTACGCATAAAAGTTTGGATGGCTGCAGGGCGATTTTCATATATAATGATCCTCGAACAGCGAGTCCAAAGACTTTTGACGCACCCTGTAGATTGTCCAAGTTATTCCATTCCCAGCACAAGGAATACCCATCTGTCGCGATTTTCCGGGGAAAATTATATTCCATCTTGAATCCAGCCTCTCAACGTCTGCTTACTGACATTGCTTTTGTTATAAATGTGCGGTCATAATATTGCTAAATTAGCAATTTTTCAGGTTCTAAACTGTGGTATAACAAGCCCGATCATTAAGTTTATCCGTAATCACTGGCATCACTCACTGGAAGCGTCATCTACATCACCTACGGCTCAGTCGTAGTCACCAGTGCCTATCCCCAGTTTGAGAGGTGTGGGGCTATCGACTTTTGCATGGTTTTGTCCATAATAACATTAGGACCTATTCGATACTTGAAAAGCTGCGTTGTCTTATCATTATCCGGAAAAGAATTTCCAAAAATTTCACCTGGGACGCCTTCGCACGTTTGTCTCTTCCGTATAATTGGCTACAACTGTTGCTGTATTGTCGCTGCCGAGTTTGAATGTGTCCTTATCGTTTGCAAGAACCTTGACATAAACCCAGTTCTTTTCAAGGGATGTGTAGAATACGCGCTGACTTTTTCCGTTTATTGTTGCTGTATACACATACTGATGCGTAAAATACGCTCTGACTTTTTCCGTAAATTGTTGCTGTATACACTTGATAAAGGTTTCTTCCAAAGGATTGTTAAGAATTAGCCACACCTTGTGTGGTAGAGTCGTAAGTGCATGGTGACGACGCAGCAGGAAAGGCTATCATTTGCTACATTTTCAATCTTGCGGCGATATGGCCACTAGATTTCAATACATTTTTCACTGTAAAATGGACGCTTGAGATGAAACTCTATCTGGTAACTCTGCCAGACGACGAGGGTATGCTGGAAGGAAAACTGCGTGGGTTTTCAAAATGACCCCGCCAGCCGAAAATCAGAAGAATGGTCATAGCAATAGAAACGTACGCACTTAACGTTGTTGTTGTTTGCGAACCACTGCGTCTCACACAGCCGTTGAACAGCTACTCATAAGCACCTCAGACGGACTACACCACTTGACGGATTTGAAGGCTTAGTCTCTACGTATGCTTTGGAAGCACAGAGTCTTCATAAGACCAAGGATACTGCTCGTGTGGGCAGTAGATGATCATCAACGAACAGCAGTCGAGCTACTGTCAGGGATTTCTTCAGTTATCAGCGCGTATTGCCCCAGTTAGCAGTGGGTCTGCCTTGTGCCAGTAAAATTGCTGTACTTTCTGTACGTACTAGAATTCTTCAAAGAAGCCGAACCGCTTCTGAATGTGCATTTTCAAATTCCCCATAATTTATCACCAATCTGAACAGGTTTCTGCGAAAAAATACAGCGTCCGAGAAATTTCTTCTCTAGCTGCACTCCCAACCTGCATATCACCTTCGCTCTTACCCAAAGCGATTCATTTCCCGTCCAGTATCGCAGCACTAGCTGTGCATTTGCGTACATTACCTCGCCTCGACGTCAATATTTCGAATTGCTGTTTTGTTTTGAGTGTTATCCCAGCTATTCCTGTTATCAAACTATACATGGCAATGCTGAACTCTTTAGACAAATAGGTAGGTGCTTATTTGTGTTTCATAGCTCCCGCTTGCTCGTTTCTCTCGATGAAAGGAGGTTGGTCCATTATATCACTTTCCTTGTACTTGAGGCAATCTTTGTTTAAAGAAATTGAGTTCAAGTCGGAAAGCTTCAAACGTTATCGGTTTGCATGACCTCTCATTAACGTCGTTAAAATCCAACTCGTTCACCGAATCGGCACTCTCAAGAAAATCATCGGTTCCGGCATACATTCACATTTTCCTTCCACACACATTTGAAGTGGTCTCTTAATCACCGATCAGAATCGAATACAATTCTTTGCTGTGCACAATGAACAACAATTTTAAGCTGCAGTCGAATTACTTCTCTTTCTTCTCAATAGGAATCGGTTGTCACGTAATGACCTTCTCGTTTGCTCTCAAAGTTCTAGGACATATCCTAATTTGGAGTGAGCCTCTAACTCTATTGATCATGATTTGAGGTGGCGAAGAGCCGAAGGTATTCAACGTGTTCATTATGCCGTGCCTCTTTCCCCAACTTTTGAGTGGGCGGGGCAAGGGGAGGAGCCAGCGAGTAAGAGCGCAGGCTACATGGGCCGACTCCAATCATACGGCGTCGCGGGGAGAACTGCCCTATGGCCTTTGTTATACCGACGCTCATGGTGAGCGCCCAGCCGCTGAGCACGCGACGCACGCACGCACGCGCCCGAAGCATACAGAGCAGCCTTCGACCGACCCCCAGCGAAAGGGTCAATCGCGGTGCAAAGCACAGCGAACGCCAGCGTCTGACGTGATAACACGCACAAACGTGTCTGGCCCCACGGTGTCTGAGACTGAATGGGACGAGTTGCGCTGGCAGACGCTGGGGGTGAGCGTCGGTATAACAAAGGCCTATACCCAGCAGTCTCGGGCGAGACGGCCCCAGTGGTCTCCCTTTGACGTATTCGCCTACGAGACCGCCTGCTGAGAAAGCCGAGCCGCTGCCTCGTCTGAGGTTTCGTTTTGCTGCCTTTGTCAGAGTTGCTGTGCCTGTTGGGAACGACCCTCCCTAAAGGCCTTTGCAGAGTGTTGCTGCTGACAGCAGCAGCAAAAAGGGGGCGGAGCGCCTTTCCACCCAGGACCACCGCTCTGCTGTCGGTGTGCTGCTGAAATCGGCAGCAACGCCACAGCAGCACTACGTGTTGTCGTGGATGTTTGCCGTGTGCTGACGTCATTTTCAGGTGATTCGTGCTAGGACCTCTAGCACGAATGACGTCCCGTCTGGCGTGGCATACCGATCGATTTGCTCCGGCAGCAAAAAAATGACCGAAACCATTCCGTGCTGCTGCTACTGCTGGCTGGCTGCTGCTAGCTGCTAGCTGCGGCAGCAGCACTCTGAATATCTCCCCCCTCCCGTGGGTTTGCTGCGCAGCGCTGCCGCGTTGCTGCTGGGCTATCCTTCATCATTGCTGCTGCTGTCAGCAGCAGTACTCTGAAGGGGCCTTAACGTTGTCGGCCTCGGTGTGACGGTGCTATGTGGGTTGGGAGGTGCAGCTTTCTGGTCTGCAATATTGCGTCGATTCTGTGCTGGTTAACATGTTAAAATGTGAGCAATTCTGAAGAGTTTACATGTCAAACATGTCAAAACCGACCAAGTTGATCGTAAACAATGGCATCGTATGACCATGATAACGCGTTAAAATCGACGTAAAGTTGCGGACCACCACCCTGCACCCCCAACCCACATAGCGCCGGTGTGACGGGGCTGGATAGACTGCTCACTCTTCAGAATGGCCTCATTTCCCTATCGAACACCACGGGAAATTTTCGTTCAACTTCATGGAAACGGCGATAATAGTTACTTGAAAAGCGTAAGCTCTTTTCCAATTCCACGACGGAATTTCCACTCTTTTTTCGGCTCTATGTGGGTTGGAGGGTGCAGGGTGGTGGTCCGCAACTTTACGTCGACTTTAACGTGTTATCGTTGTTTTATCTGTCATTGCTTACGACCAACTCGGTCGACTATGACATGTTTGACATGTAAACTCTTCAGAATTGTTCACAACTTGACATGTTAACCAGCATAGAGTCGACGCAATGTTACAGACCAGCACGCTGCACTCCCCAACCCAAATAGCACCCTTTTTTCATGTTCGGCTGACTTTCCTGTGTACTTTGTTCAGCATCTTCACCGAGTTTCCACTTACTTCCCTAATTTATGCCTCTTTCGCCCACTCACCCCCCGCCCCCTTAGCTCAATCCACTTCAAATGAGGTAACACTGACCTCTGAAAGCAATATAACGTAGATGAAGTGTAAGGGCGTTATCATAGAATGTGATTGTCGAAATGATTTCAATGATAAGCAGATAAAACCACCACAAATCAACTAAAAATGAGTTGAAAACCACCACCAGTTGCCATCACCACAAATTGCTACCACCGCCAATCGCCACCGCCACCAATCGCTTGAAAAATGAATTGACATCCATCCAAATATCAATTCATGCATCCAAATAGACAACTCGGTTTCGCATAATGTATAGTGAGGACTAGCCGTTCATCGGCCTATCGACCGCCAATCGTCTGTTCGCCAACTTCGTTAAATGAATAAATAAACACTCCTAAGCTAAGTCACCATATAATGCCAAACTACATAGTCTGTTAATTTCCGCTTTTTGTTTAGCGGTTTATAGACAAGAACTAGTTGGAAGACTTGTATATTTTGAGATGCTAGGTTATTCGCAAAACACTGACATCGGACGGGAATTGAACCCGCGTCTTTCTGTTTCCGTCAGACTGCACTAACCACTGTGCTACCGATGTACTACGTTGAGAATCTCCTAGCATCTCTTTCTCAAGCCCGGTCGGGCTGTTGCTATCAGCACTCACCCGTAATCACGGGATTGAGCCGGTAAGCCGATATCGGCAGTTACCAGTTAAGCTGATAGCATTTTTGATATATTATACGAAACTGTTCTGCTATTTGCCGCTTTTTGGTTTAGCGGTTTCTAGACGAGAACTAGTTGAATGACTTATAGATTTGGAGACGCTAGGTTATTCGCAAAACACTGACATCGGACGGGAATCAATTCCCGTCCGATGTCAATGTTTTGCGAATAACCTAGCATCTCCAAATCTATAAGTCATTCAACTAGTTCTCGTCTAGAAACCGCTAAACCAAAAAGCGGCAAATAGCAGAATAGTTATGCCGGAATCTTTATAAACAGCCCAAATGACTTTTCTTCATGCACAGTTTGGGCAGGTTTAGTTGAAACTTTGCTACTATATTTCCTCCGACAACTAGAGCGCAATGAGTGGAATAGTGCTCTGGAATGTTTTCAGCTGGTTCCATAATATTCGCTACAGTGCCGTGGATGCGCAGAAGCGATGTGACGTGAGTATCTTCAAGACTTGTACCTTCATGTATAATATAGGGTGGTAAGAAAGTCTTGAGCCGTTTGACGTCCACTTTTTCTTTGTTTTCTTATTCAGTGCACAATGCATTTTACTCCACTATTCACTAACCATTGTTAGTAAGAACCATAACGTTCCTGATAGGCAGGTCAGACATCTTCTACTTGCAGAATGGAGCAGGCTGGAAGTCAAAGAATTCACTGACTGCCCTTATCACATCATCGACTTTGGTGGCTCTTTTCTCAGCTAAAAAGCAACGTGGAAGTAAGATAATTAATAGCTACAGCGGACAATATAAGTACAATAAGGTGATCGCAAAATTGTGTGAAAAACCGCATTTCTAAAAATTTTTAGTAGTCTCTTTATCGTCATAGGGTGCTGCTGCATCATTGCGATTGCACACCAAATGCAGTCGGCCGAGACGTCCGAGCTCAGTCCACTCAGCGTTTTTCTGTAGCGAAGGAATGGATCCAACTGGTAACTGTAGTATGAGTGTGCTATAGTATCCTTGCACGAGTGCGAGCGTTTTTTTTTCTGGATCCGCTGCGACAGCTCCTAGAAACGTAGGATCTTCTACCACAGGAACCCGTCCCAACCAAGGCTTGTCTTCGAAGCCGGAGTCTCGAGCTGTAAAACGAGATAATCAGAGCTCGACGATGCTGAGGGTTGTAGTGTCTTCTGCGAATACAGCGTTGATGTTGCGAATGGTTTCCATCGTTCCAGTGTCCTGCCACCGTCCGTTAAAGATGAGGGCTCAAATATGCTGTTGGAGAAATTACATCGTATCTGAAGTTAAAGAATAGGGTATGGCTATTTATACCCATCGTAACACTGCTTCATGAACGGCTAACAACTATCACTTGTTAGGTTATGGTTACAATCCAGATGTCGGCAGTTCTGAAACTTTCAAGCAGAGTGGTTCAAGACTTTTTTATCACCCTATATTTTACGCTATTCAGTCGTTAGCTGCATCTGTATCACTAACTCTTCATACTTTTTTACCGTAGTTTTTAACATTATCATTCTGTTCGCTTATCAACCTTGGTAGATCTCTAGTACGTGTTCGTGTAGCGTATAATTGAAAAAAATATGTCGCAGAGTTACTGACGAATTAAGATGTGGGAAAGTTTGTTGAGGGGTTTTCATCACTCGACTAGCCCTGAATATCCCTTTGAGCGCCGAAAACTATTCGACACAAGGTATGATAGAGGTGTAGTGACCGCACAAACTCATGGTGAAGCAATGACAGGTGCACCTTCGCTGTAGCGTTTTGTTTTCAGAAGTCGTTTTTATTTCGAATCGAAGAGTTGGTACGGGACAATGACATTATTCCAATGTCACGTACTGGAGTGGGGAGCGTGGTCTGACTGTCCTGAAAGTTCTCTTATCAACGCGAGTTTCTCTTTCTAAGCAAAAAAGTAAAAACCAGAATTATTGAATTCTGAGATGCAGGACAAGGATGGTCGTGAACTAGAACACGGTGTTTAAACAACGGTGTACTGTTAGGTCTACTTTAATTAACATGAAATAATGCTGTTCAACAGAAACTAACTTTCGCTAGATAGCTACATTTTCTTGAGTCAGACTCAGGAATCGGATATCGTCGTGACAATTCCATATAGGCAGGGGTGTGCGGAATTTTTTTCTTGAAAAAAAAACGGGAGTTGGAACGGAAATGGTCAAAATTGCCGGAAACCTGAATACGGAAGACCGAAACGGAAATAGTGCAGAAATCACTAAATTATTGGAAGTTAGCTAACACTGGACCACAACTTATCTTCATTTCTGTTTCTAAAGATACCCAACGAATGGTCGCTTTGTTTCCACTACAATGTGTCAGTTATTTTGAGGAAAGTGTTCAACGTTTGGTGATAACATCAAAGGAAACGATGGAAGTTCATCACAAAAACCGTATTGATTTCTTGATTTCATTTTCTTCATAAACTTCATTACAAGCCAAAGCCGGCACAAGTACGTACATAAAAGCATAAGCTTTTTGCCGTGACAGAAAAGAATGCTCTCAAAATGGAATTGGAAGTCTAAGACGGGTATGTTATGGTGGGCTCTCCTCAAAGATAGCTGGTAGCAACTGAAATCAAGGAAATTGGGTGTTACACTCATATCTTCCGTTTTTGTACCATAGTATTGTAGGTACATCGTGCAGTTTTATTTCTGATACAGTTCCGATATTAGGGGTGAGAACCCTAGGCTTAAAGTTTATGCGTAAGTGTACAGGTGTGGGTTCTCCCACAGCATACCACCACACCAAGCGCACTGTGGGCTAAAAATCCAGGCTCGAATCTAATCGCAAGCTTGGGTCAACGCTTCTCTTTCGTTTCCGTTTTCCGCCCAAAAAAATCGGAACAAGGAAACGGAACGGAAGAACCGAAAACGACCGAAAACCGGTATTCGGAACACAGGAACGGAAGTTCCGCACTCCCTGCTTATAGGAATTATGCTGCTCTAGGGTTTCGTTGCTTGCTGTCATTGAACAGTCAAATCGCATGCCTTTTTCGGTTTTACGCTCGATGCAGCGTTTCGAAATTCGCTGAACCTTCACCTGTGGGGGTTGTTTGTGGTCTAGAACACGAGTCTGCTGTCCGTTTTTCACGTGGGTGGTCTAGGACCACTCAAATCGCTACTTGGGTGGTCCAGTCCGGTTTCGCTGAAACTCTGTCTAGGAGGGTTTTCTAGGAGCGTATTTGGCCGTCATTTGGAAAACGGGCTTTTTCATCGTGTTCAGGATACCAAAAAACCCTCCTAGACAAAGTTTCAGTGAAATCGGTGATCTTGACGGGACCCCCTAAGTAGTCGATATGTGTGGTCCGCAACCACCCACATGAAAAACGGTCTACAGATTCGTGTTCTAGACTCCAAATAACCTCCATAGGCGAAGTTTCAGCAAATTTCGACGACTGAAGAAAAAATCGAGTTCTGGTGTCCGTTAAGTTGAATAATGCCCATGTTTGTTTACGTAATGTTACGCTTCATCCTCATTTTCGTTCAGGTATTTAGGTTGCAACGGTGAACTCACGTTAGTAACAAAATTTCGTTCTGTTTTATTTGTACTAGTTGTTCCGCACAACACCATTCGCTATCTATGTATGCATTCAGGGTCTGGAACTAGCGACATACTATTCTATGTCATTTCGTTTCAGGCCAACAAAACTCGGATTCTAATCGGTCCATGCTTACGAGAAAAGTATGTCGATCGTGCGCCATGCCTATGCCCATGGGAAGGTTGTTCTTCTATTCAGCTAACTGAAAACTTTTCAAAGCGGCCATGTAACATGTCCGTTAAGGTGAGTGATGATTCATTTTCGAAATGAACGTAGGACATTTGTTGCTTATCGGAAGTCATTACTCTGTAGGGTAAAACAGTGTCCGTATGTTCGCATCTCTCTCAGTGACCCTTTTGAAGTCCTGCTTTCGGCACTATTCAACTTAACGGACACCAGTACTCGATTTTTTCCAGTCGTCGAAATTCGCTGAAACTTCGCCTACGGGGGTTATTTGGGGTCCTGTACACGAATCTGCTGTCCGTTTTCACGTGGGTGCTCACGGACCAACCATACCGACTACTTGGGTGATCCAGTCGGGATCACCGATTCCGCTGAAACTTTGTCTATGGGGATGCTCTGGTGTCTTGAACACCATGGTGAAGTCCGTTTTCTAAATGGCAGCCGAATGCGGTAGTTATGGGTGAGTACCTGCCGACCGTACCTGGTGAGGCTCAACTATAACTACCATATTCGGCCGCTATTCGCAAAACGGACTTTGCCATCGTGTTCAGGACACCAGAGAGCCCCATTAGACAAAGTTTCAGCGAAATCGGTGAACCTGACTGGATCACCCAAGTAGCGATTTGGGTAGCCCGGGACCACCCATGTGGAAACCGAACAGTAGATTCGTGTTCTGGACCTCAAATAACCTCCGGAGGCGAAGTTTCAGGGAATTTCGACAATTGGAAAAAATCAAGCACTGGTGTCCGTTAAGTTGAATAGTGCCCTGCTTTCTTTGTTGCTTTTGCTGTAGTCGGCTGTTTTTCTCTCATGTTTTACTAGGTCTCGGTTTTTTGTTTGTTTAAAATTTATTCCCCTTAGTACAAATTTCCTCAGTATACCATTTCAAGCTCGAAACTTTCGCCATCATACCAGTGATCTTCCTTGATCCTTCGCGTTTTGTAACTCGCCTATTACCCACTGGAGCATAAATACCTCTCAAGTCAGTGGCTTCTCAAATATTGAATTTGCGCTATTAACTATCACACGGTCATTCCTGCAAACATGTGGGACATTGAAGAAAAAGCGTTCTGTAGATGTATCCCTTGTGGTTCAAAATAAATCCGCACCCTATTAGCTATATCGGTCCATGGTTTTCATAAGAGTTGATCGAACTCGCTAAATAATGTTTCTAAATAATATTCAGACCTTCGAAATTCAAGAAGTGGACAACTCATCAATGCAGCTTTTCCATTCTTCAATGGATTTTGCTCTGGGACGCATCGTTAGCTGTGGATAACGCAAATCGCAAAACGCAGTTGTCTCGCAGTGGTCCCATCAATGTCAACTGCATGAATAAAATTCAGCGTTTGTGTATTTGAATATAAGGTGACTCTTTCGCAATATCGTCTCAACGTGCAGAGTATGAACTGCGTCATAATGTATCGACTATTTGATAGCATGCTGAGACTTGACAGATGATGTGATATGGAAGATCGTCTGCATTGTCAACAGTAGGAAAGTGAAGTACAGTATCGGACGCGCCACAACGATAAAACGGCGGGAGCGGCGCCTCGGAGCGCCGAAACCCGCCGTTTTCAAACAACGTCTTTAAAATAGGTTCATTTGCAAAAATAAGTATACACTGCGTCCAGAAAAGATAGGGACACCCTCTAATTTTTTGTTCCAACGATTTCCTCAGTACTATTTGATTCCAAATCTATACCAGCAAATTCAGCATGGCCGAAAACATAGGACTGAGAGATTTTAGCTTCTGATTTAAACAGTGAGAGTTTTGAGGGCAATTTTTGCAATCAGGGCGACGGAACCACTGTCCAGAAATGATAGGGACACCTGAGAAAAACCACTTTATAAATCGAAGTTCAATTAGCCCATCAAAATTAGCAAGTGGTAGGTGCTTCGCTACTCATTGCCATGCCAATAAGTGGAGTTGACGTCAATGCCATCTAGTTTCGGCGAATTTAATTGCAGAAGTCGTTGTTGGCCGACGGTTTGCTGTCTTGAGCTCTCCAGCGCGGCAGTACTTCTTACTAGTCGCCTTAATTCTTCATAGAATTTGTCAACAAAGGTTCTCCATCGAAATAAGATCAGAAGAACCTCCTGACTGTTCAAGAATATCGACAAAACGGGCCCCTAGAAAGCCTGCGATAAACCTGATCTTTTGTAGCGGCCCATTTTTCTGCTGGAACAACTAGCTGCGGATCACGCTATCCTCTAGAAACAACAGAGAATGAGTTCCCAGTCCTTGTTGAATCTCAAAGAAAACCACGCTTACTGAACTAAGTGCAATCAAAGCTTTTTATTCAGAGTGGAATGCCACCCACACTAGAGCTGCATAGCAACTTATTCTGTCTTCTGATAAAACCCCTTCTTTTTGACTTTGCCGTGCAGTGGTACTGTGCGCCATCTATGTAGCATCAAAGTCGCTTCCCATTGAAGAAGTTCCATTTAGTCTAAGAATAATATCCTAGAAGCCAACAGGACGAGTGTGGTGCCTTAGTCTGATTACGAACTTGGTTTGTCTACAGATATTTCAAATCGTTTCTCTTTGTGCGCCTCTGCTAAATGTAAATGAGCTTAAGTTTTATGTAGGAAATGTTTCCGTGGTGTTTCAAATAACAGCAGATAGTTTTCTCTCGATTTTTCATGGTAGGCTCTTGTGCACTTGCTTCAATTTGGTCGGATATCAGACATCATTCTGTTTTCTATGGAGCGTGAAAAAGTCCTGTGACTTTCCGGAGAAATCTTCGTCTCGTATTCAAAGGAAATTGCCAAGAAATGGCCGAAAAACACCCTAGAGGATATCATTTTAGTTGAAATTCTGTGGCACCAGGCCTCATTTCTTCGAAAAGTTCAGTTTGGGTTTGTCATTTTATTGGAGACGTCGCCCCACAGTCAATTCTAACGCTTAACATTTTGCTGAGATGAGTATTGCCCAGAAACGTGGTTTCTTCCATTTTGTCTTTTCAACAGGGATTGTTTTGGGGTGCATCACTCCCCAAATATCATTTTTGGTGGTTCATTTATAGCACAGACAATTTCCTACACAGTTTATTATTCTATAAGCATCTACAATCTTAACGTTGAGTCGAAGCACACTATTCAAAGATAGAAGAAAGAAAGATTTGAAAATCTAGCTATGGAACTACTTAGGTCTAGCGGCTGGATGGTAGAAGTAGCATAGAGCGGGTCCGCGTCTTACTCTCGTCACGATGGCAGCGAGGAGCGGAAGAGCTCAGCCGGCTCCTCTCGGAGCTTCACAGGCCGAGACTGACTGATCGTCGCTCCGCCTCTTCTCCGCATCTCATGCGGAATGTTCGGAATCGTGACGGAAAGTCACGACACTCCCGAGCCGCGGAGAATGGCCGGTCAAGGATAGATTTGCTGCTTTTTTTCTTTTGATTGCGCATCCTTCCCGCGGATAGTAATTGTAGCTGTATTTTTTTTTTAGTGTGACAGTAGTGGTGGAGTACAATACAACAGAAAAGAGAATAACATGTAAAAAACAATAAATGCGAACAAGAGTGATAGATTATGGTGGCGATATATGCGTGATAGCTATGTGATATGTATGTGAAAGATTAATGGAACAAAGATTTTTTAATTGCGAGTAAATAGCGACAAGCGATAACTGGATGCAAGCGAGTAATGGAGACAAGCGATAAATGAGACAAGGAATGGGCAATACAGCTATGAATGGTGAGAGACATTGGACATGTGACCAAGGGCATACAAAATAAAGATACAAAGCAAAATATAAATGTTTACGGATGTGTCGTCGTCGTCGTCGATGTGCCGGTGTTGCCAGGTGTGATTATGGCGAGGTCATGATCGAGGCGTCGTTGTCACGGACTTTGAACGGGTCACGATATTGGTGGTTGCCGTTGTTGTTGACGTGGGCGACGTTGACCTCAGCGGTGACGTGGACGACGTTGTAGTGTGTAGTCTGGTGGATTGTGTAGATGTAGCATAGTATGTAGTATTGTTGGTAATGTTGTTGGACGAGTGTAGTGTTCTATTTGCTCATTCTGGGAATCTGTAAGTGCAAAATGCATTGTTGTGGCTGTACATGCTCTTGGGTGTACGTTCCGATCTGCATTAGACGCGCGGTTCTTGCGATGTGCATTCAAGCACTAGAAGTAAGAAGTAGGGAATGTTCGTGGACGCGCCAACAGTCGAGTCGTTCAAAGGCACGAGCAGTCGAAGTCGTCAGACTGAGTGAGGTGTGATGTCGACCGTTTTATAACGGCTCGTTTATCAGCTAAAGGCGTTGGTGTTTTGTTTTGAATTCTTTATTGTGAAATGAATCAGCTTAGGAATGCTATTATCTGATCGGCTAATGGATGTTTTGGGATCGCTGTAGGCTTATCATCTATTTCATCATGCTAGGAATTTTTTATTATGAGAATAGAAGTCTTATCATTTGTTTCATTATTCTAGGAATTTTTTTATTATGAGAATAGGAGACAGGATAAAACAAAACAGACAGGATAAAACATTGCTTTGTCGTTATTTGCTTGCAAGAATCGATTGACATCCAAAGGATTTAGAACTAGGGATAATTTCAATGTAATCAATATACGGTTCTTGCCACTGGAACCGCATATTGTATAATTGTAATCCTTTCTTCTTTTTTACTTTTTTCTTCTTGTTTTGTACCGGTTGTTTATTTGTAGAACGGAAGCAGGGTTTTAGTGAGTGTCCTTCTCGGGGTGCTGGCCAGCATTGTCTTCTTTTACGATTTATTACTGCATTCCGTCTGCCGATTGTCTACGGCTACTGGTTTTCCTTGGATATCTGGAGGCCTCCGTACTGTCTCTTGGATGTGCCGATTGTCTACGGCTGGATGTGCCGATTGTCTACGGCTGGATGTGCCGACTGTCTACGGCTGGTGCCATGGATCACCAGTGAAGTTCTGTGCATCTAAATCCTTACAATGTCTGGGTAGATTCTTGTTGTTGTTGGTATTTTCAGTAGTGTACCTAGCATTAATGGAATAGATTTCTTTGGAGACGCTTTTCTGAACGACTAGATGGCATTGGGTAGGCTGTTCTGCCTAGACGATCGAGGTGATGATGTGGCTCTGTCCGCGATAGTGAAAGTGATAGTTAGTAGTAATATTCGGCCGATGCACCATGTTTTGGGGTGCATCACTCCCCAAATATCATTTTTGGTGGTTCATTTATAGCACAGACAATTTCCTACACAGTTTATTATTCTATAAGCATCTACAATCTTAACGTTGAGTCGAAGCACACTATTCAAAGATAGAAGAAAGAAAGATTTGAAAATCTAGCTATGGAACTGCTTAGGTCTAGCGGCTGGATGGTAGAAGTAGCATTTGGGGGTGCATCACTCCCCAAATATCATTTTTGGTGGTTCATTTATAGCACAGACAATTTCCTACACAGTTTATTATTCTATAAGCATCTACAATCTTAACGTTGAGTCGAAGCACACTATTCAAAGATAGAAGAAAGAAAGATTTGAAAATCTAGCTATGGAACTGCTTAGGTCTAGCGGCTGGATGGTAGAAGTAGCATAGAGCGGGCCCGCGTCTTACTCTCGTCACGATGGCAGCGAGGAGCGGAAGAGCTCAGCCGGCTCCTCTCGGAGCTTCACAGGCCGAGACTGACTGATCGTCGCTCCGCCTCTTCTCGGCATCTCATGCGGAATGTTCGGAATCGTGACGGAAAGTCACGACAGGGATGTTGTTTGTAGGTGTCCCTATCATTTCTGGACAGTGGTTCCGTCGCCCTGATTGCAAAAACTGCCCTCAAAGCTTTCCCTGCTCAAATCAGAAGCTGAAATCCCTCAGGCCTATGTTTTCGGCCGTGCTGAATTTGTTGGTATAGATTTAGAATCGAATAGTACTGAGCAAACCGCTGAAACAAAAAATTAGAGGGTGTTCCTATCTTTTCTGGACGCAGTGTATATTCGAGCTTAGCAGCTTGAGCTCTATCCCTCCATATACACTTTTCCCAAATTCGTGGGACATGTTTTCAGTCGATTTTTTTTACCCCTCGATTTTCAGATCTCGTTGCCGCCTCAGTCCCTCTTTTGGTGACTCACCACCGACTAGGCTCCGCTTCCTCATCGCCGAATATAAATATGCTGCGCGTCCTTTCCTAGCGTCCCAAGCTAGGGGTAGGGGACCCCACGGGGTGGCTCAAAGGAGCTACCACGCATGCCCCCCGTTGGGCATGGACTGAACACAAATGAACTGCGGTTGGCTCCGCCCGGGTCACCACGCCTGGACACCGAAACGGCGCATTTCGGCGCTCCTGAGCGCCGCTACCGCCGTTTTATCGTTGCGGCGCGTGCGGTACTGTATATCAGGCTACGAGACTCACTAGTTACTTGTTGGGCGGCAAATATCAGGGAGTCGTGAGCTGATATACAATTACAGCTGAGGATCCTCAAAAATGGAATGAGAGTGTGAAAAAGACGCCCTGAGAAAGACGCCCACTGAAGTGTAAAGCTTAGTGAAAGATGAAGAAAACATGCGATTCGATGACCACGCTTCGCAACTCTGAGTTTGAAGTGTTACGTTAATTATAAACTTCGAGTCCTGATTACGATCACTTATTGTTAGAGCGGTTCATTCTGCTTCGTTCAATTCAACAACAAGTTGTACTGTTCACCACCACACTTTCGGTAGTAGCAACGGAAAATGATCGTTGTTATTTTGCGAAACTATTGACTACGACACAGTCGTTGGTTTCTGTAAGGGCCCATTCAGACTTTATTGCGCTGCAGCCGCAGTTATGGTGAAACATAGTGAATGGTGGTGCGCGCGGCATTGGGGTGGATCTTATTATTAGATTGTCCAAGTTATTCCACTTCCAGCACCAGGTATACCCTTCTGTTGCCATTTTCAGTGAAAAATTAAATTCCATCTTGAATCCAGCCTCTGAACGTCTGCTGACATTGTTTTTGTTGTAAATGCGTGGTCATAATATTGCTGAAGAAGTGATTTTTCAGGTTCTGAACTGTGGTGTAACAAGCCCGATCATTAAGTTTATCCGTAATCATTGGAATCACTCACTGGAAGCGTCATCTACATCACCTATAGCTCAGTCGTAGTCAGTCACCAGTGGCAATCCACAGTTTGAGAGGTGTGGGGCTAACGGTTTTTGTGTGGTTTTGTCCATAATAACATTCGGACCTATTCGATACTTGAAAAGTTGCGTTGTCTTATCATTATCCGGAAAAGAATTTCCAAAAATTTCACCTGGGACTCCTTCGCACCTCTGTCTCTGCCGTATAATTGACCACAACTGTTGCTGTCTTGTCGCTGCCGAGTATAAATGTATCCTTATCGCTTGCAAGAACTTTGACATAAACCCAGTTCTTTTTAAGGGATATGTAGAATACGCTTCTGACTTTTCTGTGTGTTGTTGCTGTATGCACTTGATAAAGGTTTCTTTCGAAAGACTGTTAAGATGGTAGAGTCGTAAGTCAACGAGGAAAGCGCAGCAAAGGCGTTCATTTGCTACATTTTCAAT